>JAODAL010053707.1:0-25098 GCA_025379985.1 Phyllomedusa bahiana
CAAATGGGGGCTTTTTTTTATGCAAGACGGGGACAAACTCAACTCTATAGGACTCCTAGTGTCAGTTGGCCGTCCTATCTCCCCCATGGTCCTCCTCATATGCAGGTCTGCCCGGGGGGGTTATAAACGCTAGTACCACTGCCACGGCTGCTGTGGGGGAAATGGGGTTACGGGCGTACCAGCTCCACAGCAGCAACCTGGTCTGGAGTTGTCGATTAGCAGCTTTTTTTCCTTTGGGGTTTGTACCCACCAGCAGCAGCCCCTGGAGCGGGCCCGAACCCTGGATTTTTTTGGAAAAGCCTCAGCTACTATTTGAGGCTGCACCCCCCCTGTTCCAACATCTGCTCCCAGCTGTTCCTTTTTCCCCCCACCATCTTTACAGGGACTGGTTTGCCCCCCACCTCCTCATTTTCATGGGCCCTTACGTCCCTTCTGTGCTGCTGCCACTTCACCACTCAAGTCCCCTCATTGCTCCCAAACTGAGCCTCTCTCATTTTGCCCACTTTTTGGGTTTTTAATGGTGTTTCCACATCCACCACTCTTAAATTTTCCCACTATTTTTGGTTTTTTCCCATTTTTTTAATTGTGGAGTGCTACAAAAACACAGAACACATGCAATTTTCCCTTTTTACTTATTTATGGGTTAATCCTGTTTCTTTTTGGCTTTAGCAATGATGGATTTTGACCCAAATGAAAGCGGACACTGAAAGATAAAGAAGGCAAATGATTTGGGTCTGCAAAATTATGATGACACCCTCTCCACCTTTTGGGGGGGTCTAAAAGTATCGCATTTAAAAATCACCAAATAAATGAAAAAAATTTAATGTTTGCCCCAAATGCAATATCCCAAGAGACTGGATTGGATGTCAGTAGTGGGGTGAAATACACAAACATGGATTTGAAAGGGGAAATTCACAAAAAGGGAAAAAATTAAAACTTTTGGCCACGATTTTAAATACCCCAACGGTTGAAGTTGATGGATTTCAGGCTGTATGTGGGGAAAAAGCAACGCTTTTTTTTTTAATACAAAACAAGAGGGGAAATTAACCTTGGGTTTTTTTTACAAAATAAACAGGAAAATTAAATGTATATATGGGGGGGAAAAAACACACTCAATTTGACTCCCCAAAAGGGGCCACTAGCAGGCTTTGGAGAGTCCCTGGATATGTTTTTCCCCTTTACTAAAAGAACGGGTTGAAAAAATTTTGTATGATGGTGGCCAAAAAATACTCTGTATTTGACCCCAAAGGGGTAAAAACACTAACAGGGAAATTGAGGGTTTTCCCGGGAATCTAAAAATTCCCCCTAATAATAGCACGGGTTGAAATTTAAATGGTGGTGGACAAAAAACGTTTTTGTTTTTGAGCCCAAACGTGCAACACAAAACAGGCAGGCCCCCCCCGCCGTACAGGGGGTAAAACCCCGTCACCTGTATGGGGCCCCGGGGGGAAAAAAGGGGGCCCCGGGCCTTCAAGAGGCCCTTATTTAATCTTGTGCTCCTTTTTTTTCACCTGTAGAGCAGGCGCACCCCAAGCCCCGCGCTCTACATGTCCCTTTGCCCCTTTCCCGGGGCCGGGGGCAAGTGTCCGGAAAGGGAGGGGGGGGAGGGAGCCCGCGCTCTGTGCGCGGCCTCCGCTTCCAGTCAGCGCCAGCGGGGCGGAGCGGGCCGGTGCTGGGGGGGGGGGGGGGGCCCGCGCTCCGCCCTCAGCTGCAAAAGGGGCAGTAGTGAAAAAATCGGGAAATCATCAACTTAAAAGTGCGCTGTGGCGCTGTAGGGACCCGGGCCCCGCCTTTTGTTTTTTGGCCCGGCGGACGCTAAATTTAATTTTTAATCCGGGGAGGCCCTGCCCCTCGGGGCAGAGTTTTCCAGGTTTTAAAAACTTTTTCCCCCATCCCCCCCACGGGGCAGAGGGGCAGCGGGTGGGGGGAAGAGAGAGGAAAAGGGTTCCCGACTTCGGTACATTTGCGCATTGAAAATTTAAAATGTTTTGGTCACAGTGTGGAGGTGAGCTGGGGGGGGGGGCCTCCCCCTGAAGGGGCCCCCGGGCCCCGGGGAAACCCACCCAGCTGGGGGGGGCCCCCCCCCTTAAGGCGCCACCCCCAGCCAAAAAGTGTGGGGGGCCCCCGGTTAGGCAGCCCACCCTTTACAGGGGGCCCTAAAAACTGGGGGGGGGCTTGTACAGGGGGGGCCCTAATACTGGGGGGGGGTTTCAAAACGGGGGGGGCCCCTTTTAATACTGGGGGGGGTTTTTCCCTAAAAGGGGGGGGCCCTTACTGGGGGGTGGCTATGCCAATGCCTCCGGGGGGGGCCTAATACGGGGGGGGGGGAGCCTTTTGGGGGGGGCTTTTTACGGGGGGGGGGGAATTTATCCCTTTACGGGGGGAGCCCTAATATGGGGGGGGACTATCCCCCCCCCCCCCCCCCCCGGTTAGGCACCCCCAGCCTTACAGGGGGCCCTTAAATACGGGGGGGGGGGGCTATCCCTTTACAGGGGGCCCAAATTTATGGGGGGGGGGACTATCCCCTACGGGGGCCCCTTTAAATCCTGGGGGGGGGCAACTATGCCTACCGGGGGGCCCTAAAAAGGGGGGGGGTTTTTTCCCTACGGGGGGGCCCAAAATATGGGGGGGGCTTTGCCAAAGGGGGGGCCCCTAATATGGGGGGGGATTTATGCTTACGGGGGGGCCTTTATTTACTGGGGGGGGAACTTTTCCTAAAGGGGACCCCAATACTGGGGCCCGGGGACTATGCCTACGGGGGGGGGCCCTTTTTTTTTGGGGGGGGGGGGGGGGAAATTGGGCCAAACGGGGGTCCCCTGAGGGGGGGAAAAACTATCCCTACAGGGACCCCTAATACTGGGGGGGGGGGGGATTGGCGACAGGGGGCCCTGGGGGGGGAACAAATGCCTAACAGGGGGCCCCCAAAGGGGACTGGGGGGGACTATTACCCCCAAAAGGGGGGGCCCCAAATTTTCTACGGGGGGGGGATATTCGGGCCTCCCAAGGGGGTCCTTAAAACTTTAACCGGCGGGGGGTTTTTTTGTTAAAAGGGGGGCCTTTAATCTCCCGCGGGGGGACTATTCTCCCTTGCAAGGGGGCCCAAATTGCAGGGGGGGGGACAAACCCTCCCCCACAAGGGGGCCCAAATCTACAGCGGGGGGGATTTCTCCCTAAAAGGGGGGGCCCCAAAATTACAAGGGGGGGGGACATTTGCTAAAAGGGGGCCCCTAATCTGGGGGGGGGGACTATTTCCCTACAAGGGGGCCCTAATCAAAAGGGGGGGGGGTTTTCTGCCTAAAAGGGGGCCCCAAATTTCTCCAAGGGGGGCCTTTTTCGGGCCCCCCGGGGGCCCTAATTTCCCGGGGGGGGGACTATTCTGCCTAAAAGGGGGGACCCTAATTAAAAAGGGGGCCCCTTTATTCTCCCTACAGGGGGGGGCCCCAAAAACTACTCCCCGGGGGCCTGAAGTCCCTACGTCTCCCCAAGCTACCAAGTACTGCCCGGTGGATGCCTAGCTACCACCCGGGGGCCCCGTTTTCCTACATACCAACGGGGGGACCCCCATAATTACCAGGGGGAAAATTTTTCCCTTTTGGGGCCCAAATTAAAAAAGGGGGGTTTTTTGTACATGGGGGGGAGGGGATTAGTTGGGAAAATGTTTAAAAAAAAAGTGAGGAGTTTCAGGGTGTTTGTGTTGTAAATTCTACGGGACGAGTGGTGGAAAAGGGAAAGTCCTCATGGGGGTTCGGGCCCGAATAGAGAAGAAAAGGGAAAAGTAAACCCGACCCCAGACAAGAGTCCCCCTGAGGGGGCCCCAAAAATTGTAAGTAAACTATTTTCGAGCCGTGTCCGGGTTATCTACCCTATAGGGTCCCGTAGGGGGGAATATTGGTCTGGTGTGATGGTTTAAAATTTCGTTGGCGGTATTATTCGTATTTTTATTTTGGGAAAGATATGGGGTGTGATGGGGCGGTATTTTTAGGTGCTTGTATTTGTTGTTTTGTGAAGGGGGTTTGGGTTTACGGGGTTTAGTCAATAACATTAGGGTTTGGCGCTAGTCAGAATATGGTATTTTGTTTTGGGGGGGGGGTATTTTTAGAATTTATATTTTGTTGTTTGGCCCTTATTGGTCTGTGTATTCCTGGCTTTTGTTTAGTAACATTATAATGGTGACATTTTGGGGTATTTGCTGGCCCTTTGTAAAACCCCAGCGAAAAATAAATCCAAAAACAATGGCACAATTGCATTTTTTTTTTCTTGTGCCCCCAAAAAATTTTTTTTTTTTTTTTCCGGGTGGGGCGTTAGTTGTGGGATGGATGGGGGCTCTGTCGGGCCCCCGGCCGGGGGGGGGAGGGGGAGGGGGAAGGGGGGGCGGGTTTCGGGGGGGGCCGGGGGGTGGGGGCCCAACGCTCCTGCTGTGGGGGGGGGCCCCCCAAAATTTCTGATGGGGGGGCCTGTAACAGGTTTTTGAGGGGGTTTCCCCAGAATCTGAAATTCCCCTAATAATAGACAGGGGGAAATTTAAATAAATCGGGGTAAAAAAAAACACCCTGTTTTTTGGACCCCCCAATAAAAACCATAACAGGATTGAGGGGATTCCCCAAAAATTTTAAAATTCCCCAATAATAGCACAGGTAAAATTTAAATCATGGCGGAAAAAAAAACACTCTTTTTTGGAACCCCAAATACAACACAAAAACGGGTTTGAGTGGATTCCAGAACTAAAATTCTCAAATAAAAAGAAAGGTAAAAATTTAAAATGGTGGTGGACAAAAAACGTTTGTTTTGAGTCCACGTGCAACACTAGCAGGATTGAGTGGATTCCAAAAATCTAAAATTTCCCCATTAATAAACAGGTGAAATTTAAATCATGGGGGAAAAAAAAAAATCTGTATTGACCCCCGAACCGCACAAACAGGATTGGTGGTTTCCTAATCGAAATTCACAAATAATAGCACGGGGTAAAATTTTAAACCCCCCACCGGGCGGCCCAAAAAAACATCGTTTGAACCCCAATTACAACACAAAAAGGGGATTGAGTGGATTCCCAAAATTCTGAAATTCCCTAAAAAATAGCACAGGTAAAAAACTAAAAATGTAAGGGGGCAAAATTACACCCCCCCTTTTGGACACCCGGGAAGAATCCCCCACAAATAAATAAAATGAAAAACCCACTGGTGGCATTAAATTTGAGCAACTGGCCCCATTTCTCTTTTAAAAAGCAGTCTTTCGGGATGATTGTACGAGAAAGGGATCCAGAAGGGGGGTGGGGAAATTTAATTTTTTTTAAAAAGGACTTCTAGTGGCAGGGGCGAAAACTAGAGAAAGCCAGGGCCCCAAAGCAAACTTTTGGAGGGGCCTCCCCCAAACCTCCCTGCCAGGGACCATGTACCAGGACATGCGGGTTAGAAAATGTAGATAATACAAAGGGAAAATTTTCCTCCCATACAATCACCATCATCCGCTCCCAATTTCCAAAATCCACTATACAAGACCAACATTACCAATAACGCTTTTCCCAAAAGGACCTGATTATCCCACCAGAAAACAAACAAAAAATTACCCCCAAATAGTGACTGAATAATACCCCCACACTATTACTGATCGTAACAAAGACCAATACTGTCTTTAAAATAAAAATAAAATAATTTTAATTTTTGTGACCCTATAGTGGTTTTATAACCCGTTTTACACAGGCTCGCAGAAGATATAACCACCATACAGTGACCATTGTGGTGGGGCCCAGTGTTTCACCGGCTCTGCAGACTGTATATTACCTCCATCAGTGACCTATAGTGGTATATACTAGCGTAAAACCCGCTCTGCAGACTGTATATTACCTCCCTACATACCATATTAGTGGTAGATAGCAGGGGTACACGGCTTTGCAGGGCTGTTTTTTAACCCCCATACAGGCCCCTATAGTGGGGATATACTAGTTACCCAGGCTTGCAGACGTAAAATTCCCCAAAACATGACCAGATAGTGGTAGAGCAGTGTACACAGGCTCTTTCCGACTGTATATTACCCCCCTAAAAGTGACCAAAAAGTTGGGAGATAGCAGTGTACAAGGGGTCTGCAAAACATATAAGTGATTACCGTCAGTTTTCCTCTTTTGACCACAGGTTTACGTCTCTCTGGGCCAGGCCCTTGCTTTTTCTTTTGTTCTGCATCCCGGTTTCCCGACCACCATCATGAGACATCTCCCGACCACTTTTCCGTTTAGTTTTTACACAAATATCTTAGGAATTTCCCGACTTTTCCAGCAAACCCGCCCCCCGGTTATGGGGTCCATTTGGCAGGGAGGGGTTTTAAAAAGGAAAATTTGGGGCCCCAAACTAGGCAAGGTTTAGGTAGGGCCCAAAAGGAGGGGCCCCCTATAGGCAGGCAGGGTTTAGGTAAACTATAGGGAGCCCTAAGGTAGCAGGGGTTTTTGGGGGGCTTTAGGGGGGCCATATAGATAGGGTTTGGTAGCTAAAGGGGCCCCTATAAAATAGACAGGAGGCTTGGGGGGGGTTCAGACAGGCTTGTGGGGGGGTTTCAGGCAGGCTTGTGGGGGTTTTACAGGCAGGCATATAGGGGGCTGTACAGGCAAGGGAAAGGGATATAGGGGGCTTTTACTGGCAGGCAAAGGGATTTAAAAGGGGGGGGGACAGGGGGAGGCAGGCAGGGGATATAGGGGGGGTGTAAAAAGGGAGGCAGGCATATAGGGGCTGTAAAAGGGGGCCAAAATAGGGGGCTGTATAGGCAGGCATATATGGGGGCTGTATAGGCAGGCAAAAAGGGGGGCTTTTAGGCAGGGGAGGCATATTTGGGGCTGTACAGGGGGGCAGGATATAGGGGGCTTACAAAGGGAGGGGAGGGATATGGGGGCTTTTAGGCCCGGCAGGCATATTTTTTGGGGGTGTATAGGCCCGGCAAAGCCCTTATGGGGGGTGTAAAAGGAGGCAGGGATATAGGGGGCTGTATAGGGAGGCAGGCATTAAGGGGGCGTATAGGGAGGCATTAGGGGGGTGTATAGGCGGCCCGGGATATAGGGGGTGTATAGGCAGGGGGCAATAGGGGGGTGTTAGGAAGGCAGGCATATGGGGGGGTGTATAGGCCCGGGGAGGGTATAGGGGGTGTATAGGCAGGCAAAGGGATTAGGGGGCTGTACAGGCAGGAAAGGGAGGGTATAGTGGGTGTACCGGCAGGCATTTAGGGGGTGTTTCAGGCAGGGAGGCATTTAGGGGGGGTGTACCGGGAGGGAGGGATATGGGGGCTGTACAGGCAGGAGGGGATATAGGGGGCTGTATAGGAGGATATAGGGGGCTGTATAGGCAGGGAGGGAAAAATAGGGGGCTGTAAAAAGGAGGCAGGCATATAGGGGGGGGGGTGTTAAATTTTTTTTTAAAGGGAGGGAGGCATATAGGGGGCTGTTTAGGCAGGCATATAGGGGGGGGGGGGGAAATGCAAGGGGGAGGCATTTGGAGGCTGTATAGGGAGGCAGGCACATTGGGGGGCTGTATGGGAGGGCATATAGGGGGCTGTATAGGCAGGCAGGCATATTGGGGCTGTCAGGGGAGGGGAGGCCTATAGGGGGGGTGTATAGGGAGGCAGGCATATAGGGGGCTGTATAGGCAGGCAGGCATTAGGGGGGTGTTTTAGGCAGGGGTATAGGGGGCGTTTAGGCAGGCAGGCATATAGGGGGCTTTTAAAAGGAGGCAGGCATATAGGGGGCCCGTATAGGCAGGCAAAATAGGGGGTTTTATAGGAGGGCAGGGTGGGGGGAGGTAAAATAAGAAAATCTCTTACTTTCCTCGGTCCACGCTCCCCCCATGGCCGCGGCTTTCCCCTTGCTGCTTTCCCCCAGGCTCTGCGCTCAGCGCGGGCGGGGGCGGTGATGTGACGTTTACCCCGCGTGCCCCCGTGACCCCAGAGCGCCGGCAAGGGGGAAATAGCGGCGAAGCGGTGTCGCTCCCTTCTGCTACCTCTGGGTAGCGTTGCCTCTGAACCCCTCGGGGGGAGGGCCCGGGGTTCAGAGGGAAATATGCCGGGCCCGCAGCTCCCCGCCCGCCGCAGTGAAAATGTTATGATCAATACCGGCGGGACAGGAGCGGCATTTCCGGGGTAGCGGTGGGGGGGTAGGGAGCTGCCCCCGGGGCCCCCCCTTTTCAGGGGCCCCCTAGCAACTGCTACCCCTCTACCCCGGGGAGTTACGCCCCCGTCTAGTGGGTTTTTTCCCCCCTTCCCCAAAATGAGTAAAAACAATTTGCTTTTTCAATGGAACTGTTTTAGCAGCAGCCGCAGCAGCAGAGACGTGTTTTGCCCAGACACAACGAGAGAAATGTGAGGAGCGCGGGTGCCGTTTTTTTTTATAGTCTGTGACGTCACAAAAATCCCGCCGGTCGCTGATTGGCTTTTATGTCTGCACATGTCATTTAGGGTCCCCCTTTTTTCCCCAAGGGGTTCTCTCCCCGTGTAAGGCCCCTGTGCTTGCGGCCATTTTAGCAATTAAAAAAAACCCCTTTCTCCCGCGAATACCCTGATCTTCGGCTTCGTGCAAAAATGAAGTTTTTTTTGAAAATTTTAAACAAATTCCACTTCGTTAGAATCGATTTGCCCATCTCTAATCATTAATTATGTAAACACACTTCTAAGAGGGTCACTAATTGCATGGTTCATATGTCAATCATACACTGTACAAATATCATCCACACAATAAATGTTTCCTTTAATCACTTCACATGGCAATATAATAAAAGTTTTCAACTTCAGCAAAAATACTTGCATTAAGCTATGCTCATGTCAAATAGGCCATGTTCACACGGCTTAAAATTGGCCGTATTTCGGTCCGTAATTACGCGCCGCAGAGCGCAAATTACGGGCTGGGGGAAAAGGCCCCTTTATTATGGGAATCCACGTTTTATTTTGAAAAACTATGGATTTACGTTCCTCTCCCCCCTCGGCGAATTACGCCGGGGGGGGGATAATTGACAAAGTCACTTTCTAGCGGTGTATACGCGCCCCTAGGGAAGGGTTGTCTATGGGCCCGGGGAAATGCCGGCCCCCCGCTTCCCCCCCCCGCTCCCCCCCCGCCCCCCGGGAAAAGGGTAACTGCGGGGGGTAAAATTTCGGTCCCGCAGTTAACCCGTGTGAACATGGCCATACCACATGTCAGATACTACAATACAGCTAAGCAAAATCCAGAAAACCCCCTTCTCCTACCACTTTCAGCTGAGGTTCGGAACCCTGCCGCGCTGAACTCTTCCCCCCAATAATGTGGTTGAAACATCCCCCCCTGAACCCCTGTGCAACTGAACTAACTGCAGTAGCAGTATGTTTACCACTGAAATCAGTCATTTTGATGGATTACTTGACTATATCAAGGAGATAGATTTAAGCTCATCAGTTTCTACGAACCAATGTAATGCCCTGTCAAAATAAAATTTACAAGGCTTCCATTAATATACAATATGTTTAGTAGAGGTGTCTAGAGAAAGAATACAACCTTTTCCAATATTTTCACATCAATATACCTAGAACATAAGGGAATTTTGTTGTCAGAAAATAGCCTTCAGTTGAAATCAAATTTTTATGTTAAACAAGTTTCTTTAAAAACTTTTGATGATCTTGTTTGATTTTCCGTGTCAAAATGTACACTGATCAGTTATAACATTAACCCCTTACATTGTGTTTATTTTTTCTTCCTGCCCACTAAAGGGGTTATTTTGGGGACGGATTTTCAACCGAATTTGGGGGCCGTATGCTTGGGAAAACGGCTTTGGGAAACTGTCCCAGCCTTACGGTAATCCACAATTCTCATGAGAACTGTGGATTCCGTCCACACATGTGAATAATGAATGTCTATGGGGCACCCCGTCCCGCCCCCGCTGCACGGCAGCTGGCGTAATTGCGGGGCGAAATCCGTCCCGCAATTACGTCGGCAATAAGCCGTGTGAACTGGCCCTAAGGGCTATAACTTTTTTGTATTTCCATCAACATAACTGTATGAGAGCTTGTTTTTTTTATTGGTACCAAACTACCAATTACTGCACCAAACCCAAAAAATAAATACGTAAATAAATGGTTTATAGGTTTAAAGAAAATAAAGGCCTTTTTTGGGGGTTTAATTATTATAAAGTTTATTGTATGGTATGAATTACATGTTATATATTTTGGGTCAGTACGATTTCAATGATGCCAAAATTATATAGATTTTGTTATATTTTGCTACTCTTAAAAATAACTTTTTTAAAAAAAAAAAAATTTTCCCTTTGGACCGCCCTTTTTTGAGGGGCCCAAAATCTTTTTTTACATTTTTTTATGTATGGACGGACTCCTTTTTTTTTGCAGCCTGACATGTAGTTTTTATTGTTACCACTTTAGGATACATACATTTTTGATCACTGTTTATTCCAATGTTTTTGGGAGGTAAAGAAATAAAAAAAATAGATTTTTGAGGTGGATATTTTTTTTCTCTTTTGTTTTCTCTTTTTTTTTCTTTTACTATGTTCACCATTTGGTATAAATAATGTTATATTTTTTAAAAGATAGGGAAATTTTTAAAAAAACCCGTTCATACCGATTTTTTAATTTTTTCTTATTTATTTACTTTCCTTCTTTTAGTTCTAAAATGGGAAAAAGAAAGTGTTTTCAGGTTTCAATTTTTTTTAAATACCCATAGAGTATTTGACCACTAGAGGGTGTGATCATTTGTACTCTATTCTGCAATACTAATCAGTTACAGCTCTACCATTCTGCCTCAGGCAGAGGATGATGAAGCCCGTAAGGGGGTGTTTCAACGGCTTTTTTTTGGGGTGAAATTTTGCCATGTATTGAGAGGGTTTCTGTGCTCTAATACGGAAACGAAAAAGTTCTCATAGAGAAAAAATTGGTTTTCGCCCCCTCTCCCCGCGTATACAATACAATCGTATTGCAGGCATGGAGAGATAATTGACATGTCATTTATTCACAGCACTTATGCGCTGCGAGTAATGACAGTCTATGGGGCCGGCGGTCTGCCGCCCCCCCTCCCGCGCCGCCGGAGTACGTGCCGATTAGTGCAACTCCCGAACACCCGGCTTAATTGCGGGTGTACTGTACGCCCCGCAGTTAAGCCGTGTGAACATACCCTAAAATAGCAGGCCTTGGGGGTCTTCATTACAGGGGTTGTCTCACTACAAGGATTGCTTTTTATGTTAAAGATCTTGCAAAAACAAATCACTTTGCAATATGTGTCCATTGACACTGTCCTACCTCTTCCTAGATATCCCCTCTTGTATGGGCTGCATTAGCTCCTCAGGTCACTATAGCTACAGACCTGTTTGATCTATCCTGATAGGCTGCCAGCACTGGTTGCTATAGCTACAGACCTGGCTTCTACTGCAGCCTAGTGGAAGGGAGAAAACACACCCCTGAATTCAAAGTGAAACCAAGAAAACAGGACTGAGGTAAGATGAATCAATGTAGTGAGACAACCCCTTTAAGCCTCCAGCTGCCATAACAACTGTTTGGCACACTGTGATTGGTAGGCAAAGGTAACCTCCTGTGTTCTCTATGGCATGTAAGTAGTTAAATGGCAAAAATCAGAGTTAACTACCAGCTGATAAAGGCAGGTGCTGGCTGTAACTAACAGCCAGCACCCGTCATGTATGGACTGGGCTCAGCTCTGTACAACGTTCCTGACATTATGATCTAAAGTAAATAATGTCCCATTTTTCTATGATCTAGATCTGTGTCAAATGTTGGGAAAGGGTTAAAACCGCTGACAGGTGCAGTTAATACATTTTTTTATTTATCTTATTAGAATGAAACCTATCGAGGACTGGGATATATCTGGCATTGAGTGAATAGTCATTTCTTCAAGTTGATGTCTTCAAAACAGGAAAACTAGTCAAGGATAATGGAAGCATTTCCATAATGGCAGGTCCTAATCATTGACTGACAGCTATCTCTGTATGCAAACTTCTATACAGAAGGCTGTTAATCATTAAGTTAAACTGCCCACTCGTCTGGTCATTTAAGCCCAGAATTAGCAGCGGTTTAGATCAATAAATCATAAGTTATGAATCTCTACCCACTTATTAAATATATTAATTATTTTTATTAATTATTAATCTGCTTAGCTTCTCCTGGTGTATAACATTTTGTCTAAAGAATAGAATCAATTTTTCAAAGTGACAGGATCCCAGTAATAATACTAACAACAATAATTATCTTAATTATAATAATAAATAGTAATATTTATTTATAAACCGCCAACATATTCCTAAGCCCTCTTAAAATCATCAGAGGGAACAAATACAAACAAAATCAGATATTATAGAAGGACAAACCTATTTGTTAGCATCATTAGCTGTTATATCTACATATTGATTTACTGATTTAATATAGCATTTGTATATTGTGCTCCATAAAAATGTTATTATTGGCCACCTGAAATACCCTAAAATGCGTGGAACAAAAAAAGAAAAACAAAAAACCACCAACAACACAATGCAACAACACCGTACTGAGGAGTAGGGCGACATGTAAGAACAGGGCTGTTTTGGTTATCTGGCGTCAAAAAGCTGTAGTAGACTTGTTCTATAGATGTATGAATAGCCACATTCCAAATTTTGCCGCAATAAGTGCCTGCACGACACTTTTTAATGTGCTAAACATTTGGGGCATTCTGGGGGCGTGTCGCACCACATTCATAGAATTAGACACATTTATGATTCTGTGACGCCAAATCTAGGCGCAGAACAGTTACAACATCCAGACCAGGTTAAAGGTGGTGCCTGAGCCAGACTTGTTGTATTGGCTCTACAATGCGCCTGTATACAGTATATGGACTGCAGAAGAATAGGTTTATACATTCTGATGCATTCTACACTGTCTTAAAGCTATTTCGAACTGGCTTGTCAGTGCCAACGTTCATACGTCACTCTAGGTGCCCATCTCAAGATTTAGGCTGAATATCCTATTTCATAAAAATAGTACCAAAGCGGAGCACTCTAGCAAAATGATATTTAAAATAATCATTACATACATGTCACATTTTTGCTCCAGTGAGCTTGAGGTGATCTAAAAAGTCATCCCTATGTAATGGGTGAATAAAATATCAAATTGACTTTCCACCTAAAAATTGGAGTACTACCTTTTTTACTTAAACATTGGATATTTGTGTGCCTTTTATTTTGGATTTCCTAGTTACACTGTTTTTAAAGATTTAGAAAGGTTAAAGGAGTTTTCTCACTACTGAGTTAAATAAAAGAGGACCGTAAAAATAAACAACTTTCTAATAGGTTTCTATTCTCCAAATTCTATAATTTAGCAGCAGTTCTCTACCTTCTGTCTTTATAGTGGATTTCCTCACTCCCCTGGCCAGGTCCTTCCCTTCTTCACTGGCATTAGTTGCCGGCTCTCCAGCGTCATCTGTCCTCCCCACCCCACCTCCCAACGGTGGGAATCACAGAAGCGCGCATTCTAGCGTGTGCTCTGTGATCCCCTATCTGTCTCTGAAATCTCTTCCTCCTCCCCAGCTTGTGAAATGATTCAGAGCATGCACAATAGCCTGAATAATTTCTCAACATCAGCCTTGTGTGGTCTACACAAGCCGTCTCCAGTCTCCACTGTTCCCTTGTGTGGCCGTTTTAACACTATGGGCGACATGAAGGAGAGCGCGTCGAAGTGAATAGTCGAGTCTCATTTTCAGTGTATAATGCGTATCAAGTAGAAAGATGGCCAGCAACTCCGGTAGAAATGCAAAAGGTCGCCTTTATTAATTAAAAGCAAGTAGAGACATCAAACGCCAAAACATGGTGGCTGCATACGCTGATGCGTTTCAGGTTTCACATAACCCTTAGTCGTAGCACAGAAGTCTTGTGAATAACACATATTTATATACCATGTAAGTACAAACTAACCTGTGTGAAGGACGCTCCGATCGGCGGGCCCCGGTGCGCATTTCGCTGCTCCAACTTCCGGGATGCCGAGCCACACGTGCCGGAGCCCGGCCCACCACGAAGCAACACCCACAATAAGTGGGGTCGCTGACGTAGTTGCCGAGACCCGGCACCCGCAGCCCCGCTCCCCAGAGCAGGAACACGCACCCGGCACAAAACGGGAAAGCGCACCAGCCCGTCATCCCACAAAGGGAAAACAAGTGAGAGTAAAATGACAAATACATAAACACAAAAACAACATGGACTGCAAGCAGTAATAATATGACTAATAACGACCAGGATACATGTTGTAAAATAGATAGCAAGCCCAATAATTCAGTACTGAAACATTATTTCGCTACGCAGATTTAAACCTGTGGGGACAATAGTATTCAAATGGTATATCCAAAAGGCCTCCCGATCTTTTAATTTACTTATTGGATTTTCTCCACGTTTACCCAAAGTGACACTTTCTATTGCAAAGGTTTTAGAACTCTGTGTATTAGAATTATGGGCCTTATAAAGTACGGGACGCCCAGACAATTGCCATGGTTTTTTTATCCCATTTATGTGTTCCAAAAATCCAAACCCTAAATTTTCGTGAAGTACACCCCCAAAGTAATTCAAGTTTTTCATATGTACATTGAATTTCAAAAACCCGAATTTTATTGCAGTTTAAAATTTGTCAATTGGTGTTTTATCTGCCATCTGAAAAATTTAGGTAGGGATACATAATTCTGTTTTACAGGGTGACCCCACATTTTAAAGAAACCCCCATTACGAACCACATGGTTGAGTGGAATTTAATAATAAATTGGGGGGAAACCACATGCCAATAGTCCCCTTTGGAACGCTACTGAACCCCCGACACCCTCTTTAAGAATATTTGCAAGAATGGATCTTGGTTTAAGACTGGGAAATGTTTAGAATAAGTTTTTTAATTGATTAAAAATTTTCTTGTAGTCTAAAACAAAAGTGGGAAAATTTAATTTTTTAAAGGGTTTTTTTCGGTGATTTTTAATAAAATTGGCTCTTGGGAAAGCGTTTTACTTTAGATGCACGATTAATACCCAATTAGGATTCCCTCGCCCTAGCTGTTGGCAAATTATTGACCTTTTAATATTCACATTTTACCTGCAGTTACGCTTGGCCCTAATAAGTTCTCCAATGGGGATTGATAGCTTAGTGTGTCCGGGATGACTACTATTATAATGTAAGGTAGTATTACCCGCTATCTTCTTCCTAAAAGTGCTTGTAGAGATAGGAAAATCAGGGAAACCCTTAAGAGCCAAATCCAAAAAGGAAATTTGTTGTTCATGGTACTCATACGTAAATGCCAAATTTAGTGGATTGTTATTAATGTAGTCAACGAAGAGTGGTATGGCAGACACAGGACCCCGACAAATCAATAGCAGGTCATCTATGTATCTGCCATACTACTCCACGTCAGCAACATATGGATTATCTGCACAAAATATGTACGAAGACTCCCACCAGGCCATCACAAGGTTAGCCAATGAGGGCGAAAAAAAGAGAAAAAAATTATGTTGGATGAGGAAAGAAGTAACTGATTTTATGTACATTTTTGCATCATTAGAGTATATACTGTAATTATCGAGATGGTAATCTAAAGCCAATAATGCTACAGGCAATGGTATACTAGTATATAATGATACTACATTGCAGCTTAACCAGATGAACCCAGATTTCCATACTTTGTTAGAAAAGTTAACCAGAACAGACTTAGAATCTAATAAAAAGCCTGGCACTCGAGTAACTAATGGCTGGAGTTGCGCATCCAGTCATTGACACATCAGTTCGCATAGGGAATTCACCCCTGAGACTATTGGGCGCATAGGGGGCGGCACAACCCGTTTGTGCACCATAGGCAATCCGTACAAGAGGGGAACAGTGGCATCAGAATCTAGAATATAATCGGATTCTTTCTCTGACAAAACATGTAAAGCTTTGCCTTCTTCCACCAACAATCTTAGTTTAGAACAAAACGATGTTGTGGGATTTATAGACAGCTTTTTATATGTATTAGTGTCTGAAACCAGTTGCATCATTTGCTGCATATAATCACTTCTGTTTCGTCACCACCACTGTTCCCCCCCTTGTCGGCCATCTTGAACACCACATTCTGCATACCCTGAAGCTCCACCAATGCCTGTCGTTTCCATGAAAGATTAGAACCCCTCCTTACATCCTGACTTAACTGCTTAAGATCTTGTTCAATCAAAGTTTGGAAGAGTTCCATACTATCTCTTCTAGCGTGAATGGGATAGAATGTAGGATTCTTAACATAAAATACATTAGAACCAACTGGAGGAGCTTTGGAAGTAGTCTCCAGATCTTGTAGAATCAATACTGAGACTTGTTCTTGGAACATCATGTTAGAAAACTCATTAGGAATATTAGTAACTACGTCATCTGATGTTTCATTGGAGCTACTGTCAAAAAAATGTCTTTTGACAGTTAAGTCCCGTATAAAGCGATTCACACTTTTCAAAACAGAGAGAGTCCAGCGGCTGATTTATAGCAAAGTTGAACCCTAATTTCAAAACATTTTCCTGTTCCTTGCTTAAAGATTGATTAGACAAATTTAGCACATCTATGTCTTTTGGGTGTTCCCCTTCTTGGTTCTGGTATTGCGTTTTATATTTCCTGGCGTGCTTTCGTCCTCCACGTCTTGCCCGTTTTTTGTATTACTTTTAATGCGGACTGTTGTATCCTGTTTTTGAGATGTATTCTCCTCTATTTCATCATTAGAATCTACCATGTTAGCAGAAGATTCCGAGCTGAAGCTCACGCGTCTAGCGTATCTCATTTCTCTTCTGGCTCGCCAAGATTTTAGTTTAAGGATAGACCTCGGAGTGTTAGGAGTGTTTTCTCTAGATTGCCAATCATATATGGTGCCGTGCTCGTAGTCTGCAGTGTTTCTCTTAAATTTCCGTTTTTTGTAGCCATAATAGATGTTTCTAAGGTAGTTAAATTTTTTATTAATTTTCTCATATAATTGAGTGTATTCTGACATATTAGAATATTCTGATAACCTTGTCTCAAGGTCTTGGATTTGAGATGACAACTGATCTAATTTAATTTGCTCTTCCTGGACTATCAATTGCATCAAATTGCACGAACAGACAGACAAAGCATCATTCCACTTCCGCATAAATTCGTCTGAATAGACAAAAGTTGGTACTTTATTTTAGACGTAAACCACGGGGTACCATGTTTTTCTGAATGTATTGCTGCAGTGTAGTTAAGTCCCACCAAATGCGTACTTCGTGCATCAGGGCCTTTTCAAGTTCCCTCAGGTAATTGCGCCATTCTAAATTAGTCTGCTCACTTGAATCCTGAGTGTCAAACACTTGCGCCATCTTGTCACCTCTATTTAAGCGCATTGCTGAGGCCATGTTCACAATAACAGTTCACTTGTAATATGAGTGATAGAAGATGTCTCCACTTATATTATTATATCAAAGAAAGCATTCAATAATCAATATGCATATATGCATGAAAAATGGATGGTGTGCATGGCACCAGAAGCAAATAGTAGAAGTAAAAAGGCACACACGCCAGCTCACCACTCCTGTTGTAATCCGGGCTGCACGGCTGCACCCTGGAAAGCACCAGTCCCAATAGCGTATCAAGTAGAAAGATGGCCAGCAACTCCGGTGGAAATGCAAAAAGTCGCCTTTATTAATTAAAAGCAAGTGGAGACATCAAAAGCCAAAACATGGTGGCTGCAGACGCTGACGCGTTTCAGGTTTCACATAACCCTTAGTCGTAGCACAGAAGCCTTGTGATTGTCCTATCTCTACAAGCACTTTTAGGAAGAAGATAGCGGGTAATACTACCTTAAATTATAATAGTAGTCATCCCGGACACACTAAGCTATCAATCCCCATTGGAGAACTTATTAGGGCCAAGCGCAATTGCACGAGCGAATGTGAATATTAAAAAGAGTCCAATCAGATTTGCCAACAGCTACTGGCGAGAGGATATCCTAATTGGGTACTTAATCGTGCATCTAAAGTAGAACGCATACCAAGAATCAATTTATTACAATCACGCGAGAGAACCACCTCTAATAATAGAATCCCTACTATTGTTTTAGACTACAATGCAAATTTTAATCAAGTTAAGAAACTTATTCATAAACATTTGCCAGTCTTAAAACAAGATCCCATTCTTGCAAATATTCTTAAAGATGGGTGTCGGGTGGTCAGTAGACGTTCTATTGGCAATGTGGTTTCGCCCAATCTTATTATGTCTAATTCCACTCAACCCATGTGGCTTCGTAATAGGGGTTTCTTTAAATGTGGGGGTCACCCCTGTAAAACATGCAATTATGTACTCCCTACTCATCAATTTTCAGACGGTAGAAAGAACTATCCAATTAGACAATATATTAATTGCAACACAATGTCGGTTGTATACATAATTCAATGTGATATATGCAACTTAAATTACATTGGATATACTTCACGCAAATTTAGGGTTTGGATTTTAGAACACTTAAATGGGATAAAAAATCCGACCGGTCGTACATTGTCTGGTGCGTCCCGTCATTTTATAGAGGCCCATAATTCTAATACACAGAGTTTTAAAACCTTTGCAAAAGAAAGAGTCACTTTGGGTAAATGTGGAGGAAATCCAATAAGTAAATTAAAAGATCGGGAGGCCTTTTGGAAATACCATTTAAACACTATTGTCCCCACAGGTATAAATCTGCGCAGTGAAATAATGTTTCACTACTGAATCATTGGGCTTGCTATCTATTTTACAACATGTATCCTGGTCGTTATTATTCATATTATTACTGCTTGCAGTCCATGTTGTTTTTGTTTTTATGTATTTGTCATTTTACTCTCACTTGTTTTCCCTGGGTGGGATGACGGGCCGGTGCGCTTTCCCGTTTTGTGCCGGGTGCGTGTTCCTGCTCTGTGGGGCGGAGCTGCGGCTCCCGGGTCTCGGCAACTACGTCAGCGACCCCACTTATTGTGTGTGTTGCTTTGTGGTGGGCCGGGCTCCGGCACGTGTGGCTCGGCGTCCCGGAAGTTGGAGCAGCGCATGCGTGGCCGGGAGGCGTGCCGATCGTTGACTCCTTCACACAGGTGAGTTTGTACTTACATGGTATATAAATATGTGTTATTCACAAGGCTTCTGTGCTACGACTAAGGGTTATGTGAAACCTGAAACGCGTCAGCGTCTGCAGCCACCATGTTTTGCTTTTGATGTCTCCACTTGCTTTTAATTAATAAAGGCGACCTTTTGCATTTCTACCGGAGTTGCTGACCATCTTTCTACTTGATACGCTATTGGGACTGGTGCTTTCCAGAGTGCAGCCGTGCAGCCCGGATTACAACAGGAGTGGTGAGCTGGAGACCACATAGTGGTCAGACACCAGCTCAGGTATAACCTACAACACCGCCATATAGAGAACACATAGTGGTCAGACACCAGCTCAGGTCACCATCACATTACAATATAAAAAATAATCCCTGAAGTCAGGGACTCACCAGAGACGTCGTTCTCTTCTCTTATGAGCCGTTTTTATTCCCTTTTCTTCTGCATCTGTTACACACCGCCATGATGACTTGTCCCGGCCACAACTCATCCCTGCAGAAATTACACACAAATATCTTAGAATCCTCAATTTTCCAGCATCTCTTCACCTATTCCCACCTCTGTACAAACTACCCAGGGGTGGGAGAGCGGGTACAAGCCTAGTATCCTAAGGGGTTGGAGGGTGGGGAGAGGCCCCAGGTAACTAGATAGGCCCTATTTAGGTAGGTAGACTCTCGCTGGACAAGTTGGTAGGCACATGTGCAAGGCCCCAGGTAACTAGATAGGCCCTATTTAGGTAGGTAGACCCCCGCTGGATAAGTTAGAAGGCCAGCCCCAGGCAGGCTGGTGGGTACCTAGCCACAGGTGGGTAGGTAAATAGCCCCCAGGTAGATAAGCAGGCCCCAGTTAGGAAAGTAGATAGGCTACAGTTAGGTTGGCGGACCCCAGTTAGGTAGGCTGTAGGTAGGTGTTGGTAAGTCCCAGGCTGTAGGTAGGTGGTTTCCCAGAGTTAGGTAAGCTGTAGGTAGTTAGGGTCCCCTTTATATAGGCTGCAAGCAGTAAGGGACCCCCTTTAGGTAGTATACAGGCACTTAGGGCCTCCTTAGGTAGTAAACAGGCAGTTAGGGGTCTCCTTTAGGTAGTACAGTATACAGGCAGTTAGGGGTCTCCTTTAGGTAGTATACAGACAGTTAGGGGTCTCCTTTAGGTAGTATTCAGACAGTTAGGGGTCTCCTTTAGGTAGTATACAGGCATTTAGGGGTCTCCTTTAGGTAGTATACAGACAGTTAGAGGTCTCCTTTAGGTAGTATACAGACAGTTAGGGGTCTCCTTTAGGTAGTATACAGGTAGTTAGGGGCATTCTTTAGGTAGTGTGCAGGAAGTCAGGGCCCCCCCTTTAGCTACTGTGAAGGTAGTCAGAGCCCCCTTAGTAATTACAGTGGTGGCCAAAAGTATTGGCACTCCTGCAATTATGTCAGATAATACTCAGTTTCTTCCTGAAAATGATTGCAATCACAAATTCTTTGGTATTATTATCTTCATTTAATTTGTCTTCAATGGAAAACCACAAAAAGAATTCTCATAAAGCCAAATTGGATATAATTCTACACCAAACATAAAAAAGGGGGTGGACAAAAGTATTGGCACTGTTTGAAAAATCATGTGATGTAATTTGTGTAATTAACAGCACCTGTAACTTACCTGTGGCACCTAACAGGTTTGGCAATAACTAAATCACACTTGCAGCCAGTTGACATGGATTAAAGTTGACTCAACTAAAGTTGACTCAACCTCTGTCCCATGTCCTTGTGTGTACCACATTGAGCATGGAGAAAAGAAAGAAGACCAAAGGACTGTCTGAGGACTTGAGAATCCAAATTGTGAGGAAGTAGGAGCAATCTCAAGGCTACAAGTCCATCTCCAAAGACCTGAATGTTCCTGTGTCTACCGTGCGCAGTGTCATCAAGAAGTTTAAAGCCCATGGCACTGTGGCTAACCTCCCTAGATGTGGACGGAAAAGAAAAATTGACAAGAGATTTCAACGCAAGATTGAGCAGATGGTGGATAAAGAACCTCGACTAACATTCAAACAAGTTCAAGCTGCCCTGCAGTCCAGGGGTACAACAGTGTCAACCCATACTATCCGTCGGTGTCTGAATGAAAAGGGACTGTATGGTAGGATACCCAGGAAGACCCCACTTCTTACCCCGAGACATAAAAAAGCCAGGCTGGAGTTTGCCCAAACTTACCTGAGAAAGCCTAAAACGTTTTGGAAGAATGTTCTCTGGTCAGATGAGACAAAAGTAGAGCTTTTGGGAAAAGGCATCAACATAGAGTTTACAGGAAAAAAAAAGAGGCATTCAAAGAAAAGAACATGGTCCCTACAGTCAAACATGGCGGAGGTTCCCTGATGTTTTGCGGTTGCTTTGCTGCCTCTGGCACTGTACTTCTTGACCGTGTGCATGGCATTATGAAGTCTGAAAACTACCAACAAATTTTGCAGCATAATGTAGGGCCCAGTGTGAGAAAGCTGGGTCTCCCTCAGAGGTCATGGGTCTTCCAGTAGGACAATGACCCAAAACACACTTCAAAATGCATTAGAAAATGGTTTGAGAGAAAGCATTGGAGACTTCTAAAGTAGCCAGCAATGAGTCCAGACCTGAATCCCATAGAACACCTGTGGAGAGATCTCAAAATGGCAGTTTGGAGAAGGCACCCTTCAAATCTCAGGGACCTGGAGCAGTTTGCCAAAGAAGAATGGTCTAAAATTCCAGCAGAGCATTGTAAGAAACTCATTGATGGTTACCGGAAGCGGTTGTCGCAGTTATTTTGGCTTAAGATTGTGCTACCAAGTATTAGGCTGAGGGTGCCAATACTTTTGTCCGGCCCATTTTTGAAGTTTTGGGTGAAATGATCAATGATTTGATTTTTGTCTCATTCTGTTTTGTGTTTTTTCATTGCAAGCAAAATAAATGAATATATTAATACCAAAGAATTTGTGATTGCAATCATTTTCAGGAAGAAACTGAGTATTATCTGACAGAATTGCAGGGGTGCCAATACTTTTGGCCATCACTGTAGGTAGCCCGGGCCCCCTTTAGTAGTCAGGGCCCCCTTTAGATAGCCAGGGCCCCCTGTAGGTAGTCAGGGCCACCCTGTAGGTAGTCAGGGCCCCCCTGTAGGTAGCCAGGGCCCCCCTTGTAGTTAGGGCCCCCTGTAGGTAGCCAGAACCCCCCTTGTAGTCAGGGCCCCCTGTAGGTAGTCAGGGCCCCCTTAGATTGCCAGGGCCCCCCTGTAGGTAGTCAGGGCCCCCCTTGTAGTCAGGGTCCCCCTTGTAGAGAGGGCACCCCTATAGGTAGCCAGGGTCCCCCATGTAGGTAGCCAGGGCCCCCATGTAGGTAGCCAGGGCCCCCCTTGTAGTCAAGGCCCCCCTTGTAGCCAGGGCCCCATTTGTAGTCAGGGCCCCATTTGTAATCAGGGCCCCTTGTGTAGTTAGGGCTCCCTGTAGGTAACCAGGGCCCCCCTTGTAGTCAGGGCCCCCCGGGAGGTAGTCAGGGCCCCCCGGTAGGTAGCCAGGGCCCACCCTGTAGTCAGGTCCCCTTTGTAGAGAGGGCCCCCCTATAGGTAGCCAGGGCCCCCCATGTAGGTAGCCAGGGCTCCCCATGTAGGTAGCCAGGGCCCCCCTGTAGGTAGCCAGAACCCCCCTTGTAGTCAAGGCCCCCTTAGATTGTCAGGGCCCCCTCCCTGTAGGTAGCCAGGGCCCCCCTTGTAGTGAGGGCCCCCTTTGTAGTCAGGGCCTCCCTATAGGTAGCCAGTGCCCCAATGTAGGTAGCCAGGGCCCCCCATGTAGTTAGCCAGGGCCCCCCTATAGGTAGCCAGGGCCCCCCTTGTAGCCAGCCAGGACCCCCCTTGTAGCCAGGCAGGGCCCCCCAGGTAGCCAGGGTCCCCTTGTAGCCAGGGCCCCTCTAGTTGTCATGGTCCCCTCGTAGTCAGGGCCCCCCTGGGAGTCAGGGTCCCCTAGTAGCCAGGGCCCCTCTAGTAGCCAGGGCCCCCCTTGTAGCCAGGGCCCCCCTAGTAGCCAGGGCCACCCTAGTAGTCAGGGCCCCCCAAGTATGTAGGGCCCACTAGTAGCCAGGGCCCCCCTAGTAGCCAGCGCCCCCCTTTTAGCCAGGTCCCCCTTTGTAGCCAGGTCCCCCTTTGTAGCCAGGGTCCCCTAGTAGCCAGGGCCCCCCTTGTAGCCAGGGCCCCCCTAGTAGTCAGGGCCCCCCTAGTAGTCAGGGCCCCCCTTGTAGCCAGGACCCCTTTGTAGTCAGGGCCCCCCTAGCAGCCTGGCCCCCCTAGTAGCCAGGGCCCCCCATGCAGCCAGGGCCCCCCCTTGTAGCCAGGCCCCTCTAGTAGTCAGGGCCCCCCTAGTAGCTAGGGCCCCCCTAGTAGTCAGGGTCCCCTAGTAGCCAGGGCCCCCCTAGTAGCCAGGGCCCCCTTGTAGCCAGGGCCCCCTAGTAGTCAGGGCCCCCTTTGTAGCCAGGGCCCCCCCTTGTAGCAAGGGCCCCCCTTGTAGCCAGGCCCCCTTAGTAGTCAGGGCCCCCCTAGTAGCCAGGACCCCTAGTAGCCAGGGTCCCCTAGTAGCCAGGGGCCCCTAGTAGTCAGGGACCTCTAGTAGGCAGGGCCCCCCTTGTAGCCAGGCCCCCCTTGTAGCCAGGGCGCCCCTAGTAGCCAAGGCCCCCCTTGTAGCCAGGGCCCCCTAGTAGTCAGGACCCCCCTAGTAGCCAGGGCCCCCTAGTAGTCAGGGTCCCCTAGTGGCCAGGGCCCCCCTTGTAGCCAGGGCCCCCCTTGTAGCCAGGCCCCCCTAGTAGTCAGGGCCCCCCTTGTAGCCATGCCCCCCTTGTAGCCAGGGCCCCCCTTGTATCCAGGCCCCCCTAGTAGCCAGGGCTCCCCTAGTAGTCAGGCCCACCCTTGCAGCCAGGGCCCCCCTAGTAGTCAGGCCCCCCTAGTAGCCAGGGCCCCCCTAGTAGTCAGGTCCCCCCTAGTAGCCAGGGCCCCCTAGTAGCCAGGGCCCCCTTGTACCCATGTACCCCGTTGTTGTCATGGCCCCCCGAGTTGTCAGGGCCCCCTTTATGTAGCCAGGGCCCCCCTAGTAGCCAGTCACCGCGCCGCCTACGTCAGCAGTAGGGGCCGGCGCCCGGCAGGCTTAAGGCCTAGTGCCTTAAGCCTGCTAGAGCGGTCGGCGGAGCGCAGCCCTAGTGGCGCTGTGCTCCGCTGACACCGCGCAGCCCCGGGAGTCGGGGACATTAGTCCCCAACTCCCGGGCCGGTCGCTTGGCCCGGGCGTTCAGGGACAGGATGCGCCGCCGGGCCCCGGGGAGCGACGACACTGCCTCCGGGGGCCCACAGCGGCTCGGGGGGGGGGGGCCCATCGGGGGATTCACCGATCCCCCGGGGGCCCAGTCCGAGCCTGATAAGGTGCATTAGACATCGTAGCTGGCTCAGTTAGGTGCACTGTACTCCAGAAAAAGGGTGAAAAACCCTTTCACACATGTCGTTCTATGTTATAGATCATGGCATGGAGCTCTTATTTCCCTGCTGTGATCTATAACAGTTTTTCCAAGTTTTACATACTGCAGACACCCTCCGTTCTGCTCTCCTTTCCTAGAATACTGCCAATGTAATGTTTTCTTTTCTTATCTGCTTCCTGATAAGATTGGTTGTATAGCTGTCTTGAGCTGTGCACTGAAGCTTAAAATGTTTGTGTGGTATATTATGCAGAGACCAGTCATGGCTGGGAGAAGTCATCATGGTGGTCTGAGACGATGGAGGAGAACAAGAAAAGAGAACAACTCCAATCAGAAAAGAAGTCTCCTGTAAGTCACTACCGTAAATATTAGTGTTGAGCGATTGCGTTGGCTATCGAGATCGATCGATAGTCGATAGTCGGCCGCTATCGATAAGGTTTTTCGATAGTGAGCATCGATTATGCGCGATGACCATTAAAGTTTATGGGAGAGCAACAACACCTTCATTATTACACCCAAACAAGGCTGGAGAAGCTGAAATTAACACCCAACAGCAAATGGATACGTCCTCATCTTTGCAACCATTAGGTTTAAAGTCACAGA
>JAODAL010053708.1:0-25097 GCA_025379985.1 Phyllomedusa bahiana
TATACAGATATCATATCAACAGTGTCTGTACATTTTAGAACAAACAGTAGGGTCAGACACAGACGTGGCAGGCTCTGCACCTGCGAGTGGCAGGGCACAAACTTTCCCTGGAACAGGCCCAGGTCGCAGCACAGCAAGGGGACGTCGCAGCAGGGGTCACTCGGTGAGGCCACAACTGCCGCTTTTCATCTAGCGGCAGTGTGTTGTTCAGCAACCCCATGGTTCTTGATTGGTTGACTAGGTCATCCTCTTCCTCCCAGATGACATCTGACAACCCCAGCCAAGAGTCGGTGGGAACGTCACTATATTTACTATTTTGCCATAGGCAAACTTCAACTCTATCAGTTCTCTATCTGTAAAATACTAAAACGTAACTTTTATTATGTAATCTAACCTGATGAAGCCAGGTTAGCTGGCGAAACATGTCGGGCAGGTCAGATATGACGTTTTAAATTGTGATTTCTCACCTCTGTCTACAAGTTCAACCCGCTGCGGGGGTGTCAAAAGGGGGGCCCTTTAATTTGTTCTGTGTCCATGAGATTAGGGACGACTGCCCAAGTAGTGGCTTGGGATCCCTTACTGAAGCTAGTACTTTGCTATAGTATAAGGCTCTCCTGTTAATAGGGGTGCCCCACCAGTCTTGATAATAGAAGGGAGTTATTCCCTCTTTCAGAGAAAAAGGGTTAAAGATGAGGTTAGAAATCAGGTTTTTAAATGTGTGCATTAGCGGTTAAGAGTTATACATAATAAAAGTTACTTTTTTAGTGTTTTACAGATAGAGAACTGATAGAGTTTAAGTTTGCCTATGGCAAAATAGTAAATATAGTGATCAAAAGTCACTCTCTGTTCTCTTGCGAGATTCCCAATTTTTGGGAGATTAGGTGGGAACGTCAGACACAACCCTTAGTTGGCATGGCCCGGGAGCGGGTCAGCGGCCCTCACCTGTCCTACTTGGCAGTGAAGAAATGGGGCCAATATCCCCTGCTTCTTGCAGTAGGCGGCAAAGTATAGATGTGGAGAGTGGCGTGAGAGGTCAGCCTCTGCATACCAAGACCGGTGATGAGGACAGTAGTGACGATGAAATACAAATAGATGATGATGTAGCCGACCGCACTTGGGAGCCGGGTGAGGCAAGGGCTTCATCATGTCAGGGAAGAGGGCGTCAGCTTGCGCGGGCAGGCAGCAGCACAGCCAGCAAGTGGGTTTGTGTGGCCGTGAGTCAGCAGGGGTAGCAGCAGTGTAAGGGTCGGGAGCCAAGCGTTCCCCGGGGTAAAAACCCGCTTTGCAGGTCCAAGAAAAGTAGCGGCACAGGGGCTCAGCGAGGCAGCGGCGGCGAGTAGTCACTCAGTGCGGAGTGTTTGGTGGTAAATCCGATACTTGGCGGTGTGGCATGTTCTTTGCTAAGGGGCACCGGAGGAGCCGAATATGGGTATATGTAGAATCTGTGGGCAGAAAGTGAAGCGTGGGCCAGGGAGCTAACGTTGGCACCCCGGCCCTGCGTAAACACATGCGGTCGGCATCCGGTGGCCTGGGAGAAAACGTGGCTCAGATGTGGTGGTCCATCTGCCGCCGCAGCAGCAGCAGCGCCCAGTGGCACGCTGCCATTGCAAACCAGTCCCAAGGCTCCACCACCTTGCAGAGGGAGCTGTTTCTCTTTGACATCATCTCCCGGTCCAGATGCTCCTGTCCTCACTACTCATGGCGCCAGCAGTCGTTCAGCGAGGTGATTGCAAAGAGACAAAGTATGCGTCCAACCCCTCCTAAGGGCAGAAGCTGACCGTTTCTCCTGTCCAAATTGTTGGTACTTGCAGTCCTCCCTTTCCAAATGGTGGACTCTGCACCATTCAGAGAACTAATGGCTTGTGCCGGCCGAGATGGAGAGTTCCAAGCCGTAATTTCTTTTCCAAAAAGGCAGTACCAAGACTTCATAAATATGTAGAACAGAAGGTGGGTCAGTCCTTGAGCTTATCGGTTTGTTCCAAGGTGCACGGCAGCGCGGACGTCTGGCTGTAACTACGGTCAGGGCCAGTACATGTCCTTTACGGCCCACTGGGTGAATGTGCTTCCGGCCCAGGCACACCAACAACTTGGACAGGAGACGCCGCTTTCTCCTCCACGTTGTCAAACTGCGGCTCCTGCGCAATGTCCGCCTCCTCCTCCTCCACCACCACCACCATCTCAGCCTCCACAAGTACTGCTCCATCATACCACATGTGTAGGGCACAGCGGTGTCACGCAGTTCTACACCTGGCTTGCCTCGGCGAACGAAGTCACACGGGAGGAACTGCTCCGCGTCATGCAGCAAGAAATCGATGTGTGGCTTTCTCCGCGCCAACTGCAAATCGGAACCATGGTGATGGACAATGGGAGGAACATGGTGTCCATGCTGCACCGAGGAGGGATGGTCCATGCGCCCTGCATGGCGCACGTGTTCAATCTGGTCGTGAAAAGGTTCCTGAAGTCTTCCACCGATCTTCAGAAGATCCTGAAAATGGCTAGGAAACTGTGCATGCACTTCATCCATTCCTACAATGCCAGGAACACCCCCCTCGAGTTGCAGCAGCAGAACGGCCTCCCTCAACACACTCTGATATGTGATGTTTCCACCCGCTAGAATTCCAGCCTGCACATGTTGGACCGACTGTATGAACAGAGAAAGGCCATTAACGATTTTTTTTTTTTTTAAATTCAAGAAGGTTTTATTAATGAAAAAGTCAATTTGAATCACAAAATTTTAACATTTTATGCATAAAAAAAAAAAGAAAAAGGGATCACGGGTTTTAAAGCGGCGTATACCCTTTCAAAAATTCCCCAAAAAGCAAAGTAGTTTCCTGTAAAAGAACCCAAAAAATTAAAGAACGTCAGAAAAAAAACAAATTTTTAGATACCACATATCGGAATGGGGGTCCCCTTCTTAGTAGAAAATAAAAAGAAAGGCCCATTGCAGAAAGGGGGTATCAAAACGCCCCTTCTTGAAACGGGGCCCTAAAAAAAGGGCCCCCGGAAGGTCGCTTTGGGTGTAAGCTAACTACAAAATGCGGCCTTTTAAAACACAGACAAAAAAAATTGTTTTCTACACAGAAGAAACCTAAAACACCAAACACACACAAAAAAGAGAGAGGGGAAAAAAAAAAAAAAAAAGAAAAAAAAGGGGGGTGTGGGGGGGAAGGGGAAAAAGGGAAAAAGTGCTTCCACCCACCCGAGCATTTAAAGAGGTGATTGAAAAAAAAAAATTTGGGGGAGTTTAGAAAGAGTAACCGGGGGCAAACCGGGTTTTTACGGAATTTATCTACTTCCCCGGGGGAAGTACGGGAGTTCGTTCCTCCATCCCCCTCACAAAACTAATCCCCCCGCAAACCCAATCACCCAGGGACGGCGGGGCCCGTCGTTTTCCTTTTTCCGTGGGATCACTTTTTTAGCAGCCGGGAGCAAGTCTTCAGAAGGGGACTTTTTGAATTTTTAAAGCAGCAATGGGAATATGAAGAGCAGCATTGCCTCCGGAGAGTTTGGAATAAAGACCCCTTGATTTTCCCTCAATGACCTCCAAACTGAAACCCAAAAAAGTTTTCGTAATCCCAGAGTTTCCCCCACCAAAAGGGGGGCCCAAAGGGCCCCCCTTTTTTTCCTTTCCACATCTCCGGGCACGGGTCCGAAGGGGGAAAGCCCCTATGCAAGACAACAAAAAACCCTGTAAAATGGGGGAAAAATTTTTTATAACCGGGTTCCCCTGATGTTTGGACGCTACCAATCCCCGTGGGTCATCGGGAAAACATCGCTCCCTTTGGGTTTTGGGGGAAAAGGGAAAAGGGCCCCCAGTTCCCCCTCCCATTAAGGCGAAAGGAGGGGGGCCCAGCTACCCCGGTTTGAGAGCTTAATTTATACAGAAAAAAAGGGAATGCCTCATTCCTGAAAGGGGGCCCCAAACCATTGACTCAAAAGTCGTGGGGGCCCCTTTTTAAAGGGGCCCCTCAGGACTTAATTAGGGAAAGAAGTGGGAAAGCGGGAGCAATTTGGAAATGAGGCAGTTCCCAGGGATTGGACCCCTCTCCAAAGATTTCCCCAAATCGATCGAAACTTCCCCTCAAAAGGGCCTCCCTGGTGCAAAACGGGGGGTGTTTTTTTCGTTCCACCCAAGAATACTTTTGGCGAGATACCCGGGGGGAAAGGGTCAGGGTTGTTTTGTGATAGGCGGGAAAGGGCCCCTCCACAACCCTATAAAGAAGGGGAAAGGTCCTTTTGGGAGGGGAAAGTACGGACATGGTCTCCCCCACAGAAAAGAGGAAATCCATCCCCAAAAGGGGAAAGGAAAAAAAAAACCGGCCCGGGTCCGGGGGAAGAACCGCCCCCGCGGAAAGAATTTAAGACCCTTTCACCCTAAATGCCCCAAAAAGTTTCCCTACCCTTCTTTTGGGAAAACCCATTCCGGAAACCCCCGAATAGGCCGAGGCTTAAAAATAGAGCCGGCAACCCCGGGCAGCCCCCCCCGTGCCAACCCTCGGCCTTGCCCCTTTGTAAAACGTTAATATCTATGCGTTCCCCGCGGGGACCACACAAAAAGCTGTAAACCCCCCCGAAGAGTGTTCCAAAATGCACGGGGAATTAGGGGAAAAGATTTTTAAAAAGAGATATGGGAAATTTTGGGGAAAAATAGACTTTTTCAATGGGTTTTGATTCTGCCGAACCGGGAAAATTTCCCTTTAAATTTTTCCCAAAGCTACCCAAGACCCGTTTGGTTTTACGAAAAAGAGGGAGAAAAGTTAGTAGCATAGAGCCCCTCCAGGTCTTCAGAAAAATATGCACCCCCAGATATGAATTACCCCCCCCCAGGCCACCTAAAAGGGAAATTTTGGATGTAGAGAACCCTGGCTGGGGTTAAAAATTTCCGACCCCAAGGACCTCGGGTTTTGGGAAAATTTTTTTTTTTGAAGTTTGACCAGCCCCAAAATTTTTTTGATTACGGCCATAGGCTGGAAGGGAAATTGTAAAGGGGTTTGTGCGAAAGCCCAAAAAGGTCATCGGAAAAACCGCTGGGGCTTTTATACCCCCGGGCCCCAAATTGGTGACCCCCTTTAAAAGCCCGGTTTTAGATCAAATGGCCGCCATCAAAACTCCTTTACCAGGACGTATAAATAACGGGGAAAAAGGAAAACCCCCTGCCTAGCCCCTTTGAAATGGAAAAGAAGAAAAAGGGGAAGGGGACCATTGCCCTTGAACGAGTGGGGGGCCCGCGATACAGGCACAACCCTACCCCAAAAAATTAGGGCCAAAACCCAGGGGGTTGGGGGCCCCTGGTGAAAGCAAGGCCCCGAAATAACGGTCGAACGCCTTCTCTGCATCCCACCCCGACAAAAACCATCAGCGGGGTCTTGTGGGTTTAAGCATGGGGGGAATAATATCCAAATTTTTAAAGCGTGTTATGCACGCCTCCCTCCCCGGGAAAAAAGCCCCCCCTGGCCCGGGGGGGATTATCGATTTTGGGAAATAGGATTAAGTTGTTGGCTAACTTTTTTGGCGAAAGATTTTCAGACCCCCAAAATTTAAAAAGGGAAAGGGGACGGTAACTCCCAAAAAGGAAAAGGGGGGGCCCTTCCGCAGGTTTTGGGAATAATGCAAAAATGCGCCATTTGGTTAGTCTGGGCGGGGAAGTGAGTATCAGCTGAGATGGAGTTAAAGGCGTCCAAAAGCCCCGGGCTAAAGTAAACCCCGGGAAGGGTTTTTAAAAGAATTGCCCCGTGAAGCCATCCCCGGGGTTTTTCCCCACCGGGAAGTTTTCCTTTAAAAACCGATGAACCCCCTCAGAGGGGAAGGGGTTTCCTCTAGAGCCCTCTGACCGGGGGTCGGGCCCTAGGGTTAGGGAAATTGGGTGGGGGAAACCCACCCCCGGTGATGGGGCTGGGGGGGGTTTGGGGGAAAGGGTTAAATAAAAATTTTGGGAATAGAACAAAAAAAAAAAAAGGGGGAAAAGTTTGACAATGTCCTAAATTGCGATGAACCACGCTTTTTGAGGGGGTTTTTTTGAAAAACAGGGATATGGGACGGGGCCACCCGGGAGCGGACTGCCCTGGCCAACACCCGCCCCGCTTTTGGGTTGCCGTATTCATAAAATAAAACTGCGGCATCTTTGGTTTGAAACAGCCCCAAGAATTCTCCCGAAGGCGGTTTCCCTACCTCCCCGAGTGCTTTTAGCAGTTCTCGGGGGGAAATGTAGGGGGGGAAAGGGGACCTTTGTGCACAGCCTCCCGGTAGGACCCTTTAAAAAGGGGTTTTGGAGGGCAGCCGCTCTGTCCCCTTTTTAACCTAAGCCAGGGTTTTTAAAGAGGAGGCCCGAAACCCGCACAAAAGCCTCCTTTGGGTTGGGTTAGAAGTGGGGTCAGAGGGGTGGAAAGAAAGGAATCGGGAGACCTGGCTTCCCCAACATCACGGGAAAATAAGAATCTAGGGAAGAGAGGGCTTTATTAATTCCCCAATTTTCCCGAACCCCTTTACACTCGTGGGAGGGAGTCGCAGAGTACAGAACACCGGGGAAGTTTCCGACCCCCAAGGAAAATTCCCCCAAAAGAGGCAGAGACCGCCAAAGGAAGGGCAGAAAAGCGAACCCCTTATATTGTCTAAAACGATATAAAAGCCGTGAGGAGGAGGAAGAAGGGAGTAACCCCATCAGAGGGGTGCTTTATCCTCCCCCGGGGGCGTCGCAGGGGCTGGAGAAGTGAGGGGGGTCTTTTTACCTTCTTTAAAGGCCGAGTATGCAAAAGTGACTTCCAGAGGAGTTATCCAACGTGGGGGTCCAGCGTAACAAATTTTAAAAACCCCCCTGAATATCGACTGTCCCCTGAACCAAAGGGAGGGAAAGGGCGGCAGTTTTTCAAAGAAAACCCGCCTGGCCCCAAACGGAGCATACGCATTTTAAAATAGAACCTTTGGGCCCTTGATGGGAAAAAGTAAAGATTGGGGGTAACGGGCCCCTGGGTCAACAGTACAGCTGACGACCTGATGGGGGCAAAGGGCCGATTTAATTGTTTTTTTGGCAACTCCCCCGGACCGGGACTGGGGACAGTTAGCAAAGTGCCCGAATATAGTATTTAAATCTTTATGTTTGGGGCATGTCCCCCTTAAAAGGTTCTCTTTGGGGGGATACAATTTTGGGCCCTTTTGGGGATGAAAATGGTTAAAAGGGAAACCCTTTGGGACGTTTTCTTTGGGGGTGTTCAGACCCCCTTTCATTTAAAGGGGGCAATGCGGGGATCCATCGTTTACAGGGGTCAAAATTTGGGGGTTTTAGTTTCCCCACCGGGCCGGAAAAAGGGCCCCTACCTCCAGAAAAACCCCTGCTGCGGGAATTTAAGGGAAAAAGAGGGGGAAAAAAAAGGGAGGGGGGCAGGAAAAAGGAAGGGAAAGAGAGAGGAAAAAAAAAAAAAAAACAGAAAAGGGAGGGGTGGCAAAACACACACACTCAGACAAACAAGACATTTAGACAAAAACCCAAAAGCAGGCACTAAGGGCCTGCGCGTTCACAAAAAAAAAATATAACAAGAGATTTGAATCCCGCTAAAATTAACAAACTCAAAGCAAAGGGGTTCCACCTACTGGGGGAATGTGGGAGGTCAGGAACCCGAGGGAAAAACTCCTCGTAGTCCCTTAAAATATGGTGCAAAATGAACCCAAAACTAATTTTGGATAACAAGGGCCCCCATTTGGGGCCGGGGATTTAAGGGGAAGCCAAAGAAAAAACCTAAAGAAATTTTGCAGAACTTTTGGGAACTTTAACCCCCGGGGGATTAGTTATGCCCTCAGTACGCGGGGAAAAAGGGACTACCCCCTTCCGCTAACGAGTGCCCCCCATGACGGAAGTTGGGGGGTCCCCCCGGGGGGGAGTCTCCGGGCAGTGTCCTCAGGGAGGGTTCAAGGGGGAGAGAACGCTGGGCCCCAGCTACGGGGAGCCCAAAAGAATGGGCGAGGTTCCTCTGCCCCCCGTGGGGGAGCAGTGGAAAGGGGGTGCAGAGATTTAAATGCATCGCTCTTGGGCCCCTGGGGCGGTCTAACGGTAAGGGGGGCCAAAGGGCGGGCCAAAACTGGGGGAAAGAGATGTTCTCAATTGAAGGGCCCGTAACACCCAATGGAAAAATCCCCTTCGCCGACCATCGTTAAAATTTTTTTTAGGTAAGCGGGGGCATGCAGCGCCAAAAGGGGTTTCCCCAGTTTTAAAAGGGGAAAATTTTTTTCCCTTTAAACCCCTCCAAGGGTGGGGTTAAGAGGGCCCTCGGGCTAGTGGGAAACCGGGTTTAAATCCCGTAAAAAACCTAATTTGGGGGCCCCTGATAAGACAGTTGGGTTAGGGCGCCTAAACCTTTTTGAAGAAAGAAGGGCCTCCAATTTAAGGCAAAAAAAAGTTGGATCCCCGGATAAAAAACATCTCGGGCCCTTGATTTTCAGGGTTAGGAAGGTCTCATTTCCCTTGGGGGGCCCCGTCAAATTTTAAAAATGGGCTTTTGGCCCGGGGCCCTAGAAAAGGGCATTAAAGATAGCTGTTACCCTGCGAACAGATCAGCCCTTGGGAACCCATTCGGGGGAAAGGGCCCCTGATGGTTGGTTTTTTTGCGCCTGCTACGATTTTTTTAATGTCCCTCTAAATGCTGTTGCAAGGGGAAAAATTTGAGCCGAATTTGGTGGGGGCCCCCCCTCATCAGGTTAAACCCTTTGGGCCCGATTAGCAAGGCTTTGGGGCCCGGGCTGATCTAAAAACGTCCCTTTTGTTTTGCCCAAAGGGGGATAGGTCACTCCAGGTTGGCAAAATTCCCCGACCATCTGTGAGAAAAAATGGAGGGTGTCGGCTTTTTTAAGGGGGGGCGATTGCCCTTAGTTTGTTTCAGGTCGGGTAATGCACCGGCCGTTTTTTCCCCCAGTGAAAAAAAAGGGGGGTTGTTGACAGAAAAAAGGGCGTGCACCTGGGCCCCAAGGGTTAGGTACCCGGTTTTCTCCAAAAAAAAAAAATAATCGTTCGGGGGTTTGGGTTTTGGGGGGGGGTTTTGGGGGGGGGGGGGGGTGGGGGCGGGGAAGTTTTAAGCAAGAGGCCCCGGGGAGTAGGCAAGGGTTTTTCCCCCCCGCGTGATTTCCGGGAAGAGTCCAGGGCTTGGGGGGCCAGTGGGAGGTCAGCGGGGCCCCCAGGGGGAGGGCCCGATGGACCTAGGGTAATGGGGCACCCTTCCCCAAAGGAAAAGGGTCCCGGGGGGACCCCCTTGGGGGGATTCCCCGCTGCAAGGGGGGGATGTGGGGCCCAAAGTTGGGGGGGAAAAAAAAAGTTCCGGTATTTTTTTTTTTTTTTTTTTTAATTTGGGGCACGGGGGGTTTTCCCCCCTTTTTTGGTTTTGCCATGTATTTTAAACAGAGGTTTTCAAAAGGGTACCCCCATCCCTTGTGGGGTAAGGGCCTGGGAAGCTGTGGGGCCTGGAGAGCAGAGAAAACCCCCCCAAACCCGAAAGGTTTCCACTTCGCCCCCCCCGGATTGTGGAGGGAAAAGGGGGGCCATCAAGGGGTTTTGTAAAATATTTCCAAATGGTGCGGGGTGGTTTATCCCGTAGGTTCCCGGGTTTTTAAGGGGCAGTAATTTCCCCCCCTTTCGCAATAAGGGAAAAGCGCTGTGTAAGCCCCCCGGGAGCTCCCGGCTGCGCACGGCTCTCAAACTGCAGCAGGGGGTGACTCACCCCCAAAGGTGTTTTTGGGGGGAAGGTTTTGCAAAATCCAATTTTGGGGCCCGGGGCCCCCGGAGGAGGAGGGGCAGTGTCCAAAATCTCCGTCCCCCGATTGCAGGTACGCGCCCCTTGTTCCGGGGGGGAGTACCTCGGGCCTGGGAAGGGGCCCGGGGTTTAAACGCTCCTCTTCTTAGCAGGGGCAGCGTCCGGGGGGGAGCCTTTTTAAAAAAAAAAAGGGAAAAAAAAAAAAAAACCGGCGTCGGCCCTCTTGCGGCCCCGCGGGGCCGAGAGCCGGGAAACGGGATGCGGGGTTCACCGGGGGGGGAAGGGAAACCCCCCAAGGGCCTCCTGGTTTGTTTCCAGAGCGCAGGGTGCCCTTGGGTCTTTGTTTTTTGCCAGTCTTCCCCATGTTGGTTGAGTATCATGGCCTGAAAAAGCTGGAGACTGTGAGGAGTTCTGAGATGCGTGTCTTCACACAGCCATTGCCAAACCACGCCCCCATTAACGATTTTTTGATGATCCAGGCAGACAGAAGTACTCCCCTGTGTAACTTTGATGTCAGCCAGTGGCAGCTCATGCGTGACACGTGTCGTTTATTCAGGCCATTCGAGGAGGCCACGTTATTTGTCAGTCGCCAGGACTACGGGATGAATAACGTCATTCCACTGCTTCATGTCCTGGAACAGATGCTAAAAAAGCTGTCTGTGCAGGGGACTGGAGACGAGGCGACTACATCTCGCGGCCACATGAGTCCGGTGGGGACTGAAATGGAGGAGGAGGAGGAGGACATTGGAGCAGAAGCATTGTCTGGTGAAATGAGTGGATTTTCTACCCAGGTGACAAGAGAGGAGGAGCAGGACCAGCTGAGGAGGTGGATGGAGATGAGGAAGACGAGGCAGATGACCTGCAAGCACCGTGGCAGTATACAGTGGAGATGGAGGCAGGGAGCCCCTCGGAGTCACTTGTGCAGATGGCCCGCAGCATGCTGATTTGCCTGGCTAGTGACAGCCGAATAGTCAGCATCCGGCAGAGGGAGGACTTCTGGCTCTCCACCCTATTGGACCCTCGCTACCGGTCCAAAATGGGAGCCTTTTTCCCAGCTATTGAGAGGGAGGACAAACTCAAATACTATAGGGAAATCCTCCGTAGTCAGTTGGCCGCTGCCTATGTGCGGCATCGTCCCTCCTCTGACAGGTCTGACCGGGGGGGGGTTCTTCAGCGCTCACGTACTACTGCCGCGGCTGCTGGGGGAAGGTGGGGGGGTAGGAGCAGTACCAGCTCCATCAGCAGCAACCTAAGTCTGGAGTCACTGATAAGCAGCTTCCTTCACCCGCCTAGTGAGGAGGGTAGTCGCCAGCAGCAGCAGCAGGACCTGGAGCAGTCCCTGAACCAACAGGTGGTGGCCTACTTGGACAGCACTCTGCCACCCCAGTTAGAAGATCCGCTGGACTACTGGGCAGCCAAACTGGATGTGTGGCCGCAACTTGCCGAGTTTGCAGTGGAGAAGCTGTCCTGCCCGGCCAGTAGTGTGGCATCAGAGCTGGTGTTCAGTGCGGCGGGGGCCATCGTTACCCCAAGGAGAACCCGCTTGTCCACGGGAAATGTGGAACGACTGACCTTTGTCAAGATGAATCAGGCGTGGATCGGCCAGGATTTCCACACACCAATACCTTAGGCGTCAGATTACATCAGCCATGACGCCTTACCCAAACTGTGAGAAATGAGTCTGGGTTCAAACTACCTGCCTCAGCCACTATTCTGATGCCACCACCCGCCTGATGCCACACATCTGCTGACAGTTTCTCCATCTGCCACCAACCATCTTTACCAGGGACTGGTATTGCCACCCACCTCCACATTCTGTCATTGTGCCACTCTATGACCTCATGCTGCTGCTGTTGCTGCCGCTGTGACCTCCGCTCTCAGTCATTGTGCCACTCTGTGGCTTCCTCGTGTTTTGCCACCTCCAGAATGTCATTGTGCCACTCTGTGGCCTATTCCTGTTTTTGCCACCTCCAGAATGTCATTGTGCCACTGTCTGACATCATAATGCTGTGGCTGCCGCCGTCACCTCCACACTCTGTCACTAATGTTGCCACCTGAGCTCTCAGCTTGTTTTTTTCCAGCTGTCGCTCGCATGACTTTATCAGGCTACATTCCCGCTTGAGTTTTTTGGTCAGTTTTGCCCTCTTAAGTGCCCAGGGAATTTTATAGTGAAGCGATTCTAAGAGCAGCGGCAGTCATCATACCTCCCAACTGTCCCTATTTTTTACCCTTGTCCCTCTGTCCCTCTTTGCTCTATAAGTGTCCCTCTTATTCATTTAGAAAACAGATTTGCATCAATAAACTGAGAATCCTGCTTTAAAAAGTATCTGATTGCTTCCTAACTGTATAATACATAACAACTTACTTAATATTTTATCATCGGATACAAAGCAATCCTGAAAATGTCTCCCTTTTTGCCTATCTAAAAAGTTGGCATGTATGTGTGGGGGCGTGATTAGAGGGGTGTCTTGGTGTGATGTCATGTTTTGGGTGTGGTTAGAGGCATGGCCTGATGTGTCCCTCTTTGCACTCTCTAAAAGTTGGGAGGTATGCAGTCATTTGCGTGTCATACTAAATCACAACATTGTATGAAGACCAAACCAAGCTCCCTCTGCATATTTAAGCATGGCACAATGTTCTACAGCACCCTGCAGGCTCTGTGCAGCCTGGAAATAGCTGCTTTTTAACGTGATTCGTGCCGAAGTAATTCGGACCGAAATGAATTTTGTCAGGAAATACGGCGAAGTGAGCGAATCGAATTTTTGAGAAATTCGCCCATCTCTACCTATATATCACAGAGCTCAGCTTCTCTCCTCTATCATATAACCCTATATATCACAGAGCTCAGCTTCTCTCCTCTATCATATAACCCTATATATCACAGAGCTCAGCTTTCTTCCTCTATCATATAACCCTATACATCACAGAGCTCAGCTTCTCTCCCTCTATAATATAACCCTATATCATACATACCAACTCTCCCGTTTTTGGCGGGGGGGTCCCGCTATTTGGGGTCCCCTCCCGCCCTCCCGGGGGAGTTGGCATTCCCCCCGCCGCCAGCAGGCGGCGGGTGTCCTTTAAATGGCCGCGACGACAGAGTAGCGCTAGTGCGCTACTCTGGCGCTGCCGGGCCGCTCCTACAAGCGGGCGCAGCGGCCGCTTCGCCCGCTTCACCCGCCCGGAGTCTCGCTGTGCAGGGAGGAGGCAGGAGGGATCGCTCCCTCCTCCCCCTTTATGTCCGGCGCCGGTATGTGCGCCATACAGAAAGGTCAGCGGCACAGGGGAAGTGACGCGCGGCTGCAGGGGAGTGACGCGCGGCTGCTCTCACTTCCCCCTGCGCCGCTGAGGAGATCGTCCGGAGCGGCTGTGCTGCAGGAGCCTGGTGAGGTAAGTGGATTTTATTATTTTATTTTTATTAGCTATATGGGGGGCTCTGCCTGGCAACAATGGGGGCACTACCTGGCAACAGAGGGGACATCTACCTGGCAACAGAGGGGGCACTACCTGGCAACAATGGGGGCACTACCTGGCAACAATGGGGGCACTACCTGGCAACAGAGGGGACATCTACCTGGCAACAGAGGGGGCACTACCTGGCAACAGAGGGGACATCTACCTGGCAACAGAGGGGCATCTACCTGGCAACAGAGGGGGCACTACCTGGCAACAGAGGGGGCATCTACCTGGCAACAGAGGGGGCACTACCTGGCAAAAAGAGGGGACACTACCTGGCAACATTGGGGGCACTACCTGGCAACAGAGGGGACATCTACCTGGCAACAGAGGGGGCACCTACCTGGCAACAGAGGGGGTACTACCTGGCAACAGAGGGGGCACTACCTGGCAACAGAGGGGACATCTACCTGGCAACAGAGGGGACATCTACCTGGCAACAATGGGGGCACTACCTGGCAAACAATGGGGGCACTACCTGGCAACAATGGGGGCACCTACCTGGCTAACAAAGGGGGGCACCTACCTGGCTACAGAGGGGCATCTACTTGGCTACAAGGGGGCATCTACCTGCCTGTAAGGGGCACTACCTGCTTATGGGGGGTTACTACCTGGCTACAAGGGCATCTACCTGGCTTTCTTCCAAAGCCGTTATGCAGTTAGGTGGAGTGGGTGTGGCTTTTTGAAGGGGCGTGGCATACCGAAAAGATGGGCGTGACCATGCAAATTTTTGCAATTTCTCCTGCTTTTTCATTTTCAAAAGTTGGCAACTATGCCCTATATATCACAGAGCTCAGCTTCTCTCTCTCTATCATATAACCCTATATATCACAGAGCTCAGCTTCTCTCCTCTATCATATAACCCTATATATTACAGAGCTCAGCTCCTCTCCCTCTATCATATAACCCTATATATCACAGAGCTCAGCTCCTCTCCTCTATCATATAACCCTATATATCACAGAGCTCAGCTTCTCTCCTCTATCATACAACCCTTTATATAACAGAGCTCAGCTTCTCTCCTCTATCATATAACCCTATATATCACAGAGCTCTGCTTCTCTCCTTTATCATACAACCCTTTATATCCCAGAGCTCAGCTTCTCTCCTCTTCTCTCTGCTCCCATTGTGGCCCAGTGGCCACCCCATTCTTCTCGCTGTAGCACGTGACCGCTGTGGCCTGTGGTTGGCTGCACATCTGAACATTGAAAGTTCCGTGCTACAGTGAGATGAATGGAGCGGCCACTGGGCCACAATGGGAGCATCACGAAGGTGAACATGTTTCTTTTTTTCTTTTTTTATTCATGCCCCATCAAACAAGCGAGCTTTTGCAAGTCCCAGACAACCCCTTCAACTTACATTATTCCCATGTCATTAAAGTTAATTTTTGGATATCCATAAATTGGTCACCCTAATGCTCTTCAACCATTGCAGAGCTGCCATCTTACCCTAACCACCGTGACAGCAGGTTGAAGACCGTTGCTACATCCCTACAATTGTCGTAGATTAACTTTGACAGGTTTCTGGGTCTTGAATTAAACATAGAAACTTTCCAAAGAAAACTAAAACATATAAATAGATATTTAGAGCTTTTGCGCTTCGTCATTTCACAAAAACACATGAGATTCAAAGCCAACTGGGACTTTTTCGAGAGAAGTTTTGTTTTCTAAACGTTAATCCGCCATCAGAATAAAAACATTGACATATGTACCGTACAGCTGTGTGCAGGGAAAGTCTTGTTTGGTTTTCATGGCGTGGATGTGATAAGAATAGTTCTGCAATATGCTTTAAAATGTGAATCATTTAATTGCCAAATGTAGAAGTTTAAATTTGTGACTAAATTTAAGAAGAGTATCCAGTACTAAGAGAGGATCCGGTATGATTTTTACTATAAATGTGTGCAAAGCCGGTTATAACGAGCTGCTGTTTGTAATATTTTAGATTTCATACTTAAAACTATTAAAACTATTAATTCATTCTACAAACTTTGTGGCAAAATTTAAAGGGGTGTGTCCCTCTTAGTTCAGGGTTTACCTTTAAAGGTTTTGACCTTTTATAATACAGATGTCTCCACTGATGGGGCCCAAGAATCAACTCCACCGCAGAGCCCCAAGTATCAACTCCACTGATGGGGCCCAAGAATCAACACCACTGGTGGACTCCAAGAATCATCGCCACTGGTGACCCCATGAATCAACTCCACAGGTGGACCTCAGGCCCCCCAATCCAACACTGTTCGTAGGCACCAAACTCATAAAGAAATATGACAAACTAATATTAAAATCATTTTCCTCGCTCTTCCAGGATAAAATGTTGTCATATTTTGTTTTGTTTTTTTTCTTACCATTTTTCCTCGCAGTTTACAGTTTTGCATTTTTTCACAGAGTCTTGAGTTTCAAGAAAGTTGTTCTTTCAAACTGCTAACTCAATAGGAAGAGTATAATTTATGGAAGGTTCATCACAACTAACCTCTGGCAGATCTACCCCGTGGCAGAATGTTCCTGGAACAGGTGCAGATTCTTGTTGTACTGAGAACCCTGAACTGATTTAGTCCATTATTTTTGTAATGAGCCAAAGGCAGATGTTTAAATTTGGGGAAGTGCCAGAATGAAAGGTTTTGATGGAACATCGAGCCCCTTCCTTCATGCTTTGTGGTGCATCTGGGTCAGCTGCCATTTACATTAACAGCTTTGCTTTTCCCAGGAGACTTGTCGGCTACATCACCCATCAATCGCAGTCAAATCGTCTAATTACAAGTTTACGAAAGAAACATGGTCAAGTCTAAACTTTCTGTAAATGATACAGTAGATATTTAGAATTGATGTGTAGAAGATTTTGACTCTGTTACTTTGATTTATGATTCAGTTTCTCACAGAAACATTTTAAACATAAGATTTGAAAAACAAAAATAATACGTGGAAAGTCAGCTTTCCTATGATCAGATTATGTTGGTGACTCCTTCAATGTCTCCCAAAAATAATTCTTGCAAGTTTTTTGATTGGGAATCCAAATAAGTTGAAACAAATACCAAGAAACAGATCAGCAGATGATGAGATGTCCATGATCCGGTGGAGATCCTTGACATGGGTTCATGACTGAATGAATAAATGTTCCTACAGATATTAAAGGGATTTTCCGGGATTTACAAAAGCTCTCTGGTCCGCTGGGGTATGATTTAAAAAAAAAGAAGTATACTCACCTCCATGACGTTTCCATTCTGTCCCCGTGGCCGACCGATACATCCCATCTGCACAGTGCACGTTCATTGTTCACGTGCTATGTGCAGTCAATCACAGGCCAGAGTGGTCAGGTGCAAGTGATGTTGTGGTCTGTCATTGGCTGCACATAACACATGAACGATGGACGATCACTGTGCAACCGGGATGTATGGGTCGTCCACCGCGATGGAATGGGAGTGTCACGGAAGTCAGTAGGCTTCTTTTTTTCTATTTCTAATCATACCCCAGTGGACCAACACGTTTTTGTAAGTCCTGGAAGACCCATTTAAGTCCTAATCATTACCCAGTGTAAATGATGGCTTATTTTTCTACTTTTTTTTTGTGAAAATCATTTGTGGGAAGCACATCTTCTATTTGAATAAACTATTATTCATTCTAATCCCTCATGGTATAGCACTCCCACAGCATACAATAATAATTATTTCTAGGATGACCATTGTATATTGGAACCATATCTCTATGGAAAACTGGTTATTGGTTCAAAGCCCCAAAATACCCATTCTGGACACGCAGTCAAAATAAAATGGTTCTGCATATTTTTTCTCTCTAAAAGCCATAACTTTTATTTTTCCATCTACATACACATATCAGGTGTCAGGGCTCATTTTGCAGGGTTTATAACCTGGCCTGTCTCCACACCCTGGGAGAAGCTTTGCTGGTGAGCTCAGAAGTGACAGTTCTACTACCACTTAGAAGAGGCCAACCGGAGGGCCCGGAGATCGCACCAATCGGCTGCTGCTGCAGTGTCCGGGCACACCATTTAAACCTTCACAAACCTTCCTGCCTTTGCCTGTGAAAGGTTCTACCTGCTTGTTTTCCCTTGTTTCTATTGCATGTTTACCTTGTCTCCAGACCTCTGCTCGTGTTCTTGACCTCGGCTTGTCTTCTGATTCGGTACCTCATTCCTGATTGTGTTCTGACCCCTGACTTGTTTTCTGATGTTCCGTTCGCTTTCAGATTTGTGCCCTGATATTACTGCTCTGTTGCCGACTTGGACTATTTGTCCTTTCTCCCTCCTGACAGGCCCTACACCTATTATCATAGGGACTGACGCCCAGTTGGGGGCTGCCATTTAGGACAGTTCGTCAAGAGTAGGCAGGGACAGTGGGCTGCGACACCAGGGCTTATCTGTTTGCGAGACAAAAGATGTACTTTCTAATGATGTAATTCATATTACCACAAAATATACTGGGAAACCGAAAATAAATTCTAAGTGGGGTGAAATGTGAAAAAAATGGACTTGCGACATGTTTGCAGAGGTTTTGTTTTTTTGGCATTCGCTCTTCAGTAAAAAAGATGTGTTATCTGTATTCTGCAGGTCCAAACGATATAAAAAATATAGGGTATTTATTATGTCTTAGTACTTCTTAAAAAAATAAAAACATTCTATACTCCTTAATTTTTCGCCACGCCAGTTTCTGCGACCAATAATTTAAATTGTGTTATGATTTAATAGATCAGACTTTTACATAAACAATACCATTTATGTTTAAAAAATTGTTTTTATTCTTTTATGTGTAAAATGGCAAAGGGAGGAGAATTGGAACTAATATTTTGTATTATATTTATACTTTTAAAGCTTTTGTTTTATACACAATGTACCGAAAAAACAGAAAATGAGGCCCTCACCTGATGCCAAAAGGAGCCACTTTTCATGTAGTACCGCACTGTACTATAGAGAGGCACTACTAGACCGCCAATCACTGCATGCACTGCACTAATACATGTAAGAGCAGTACAGGACATGTAGTACCGCACTGTACTATAGAGAGGAGCTATAGACCTCCAATCACTGCATGCACCTCATTAACACATGTAAGAGCAGTACAAGACATGTAGTACCACACTGTACTTTAGAGAGGAGCTACTAGACTGCCAATCACTGCACCTCACTAATACATGTAAGAGCAGCACAGGACAAGTAGTACCAAACTGTACTGTGGAGAGGCGCTACAAAACCACCAGTCAATGTATGCACCTCACTAATACACATAAGAGCAGTACAGGACATGTATAAAATAGATCAGATATGAAAAATTTACACAACACAGTAAATATCAATGATGGATTGAGGATAGAGAAACATACAAACAGTAGATATTTCCCTTGACAAGCAAAAGCGATACAAATGGCAGATTATTATTATTATTATTATTATTTATTTATTTTAGAGCGCCTTTGTTTCCAGGGCGCTGTAAATTCGAGGGGGTTACATACATAACATAAGTCAAACGAGTACAATGATAAGTGATGAATGACAATTGGCACGACAGAGGGAGAGAGGACCCTACCCGCGAGGGCTTACAATCTACAAGGAGGGGAAAGAGACAAGAGGTGAGGGGCAGACATGTCTGTGGAGGAAGTAGTGACAAGTTTAGTGAAGGTTATAGGCAAGCCTAAAGAAATGGGTTTTCAGGTTGCTTTTGAAGCTGGTGAAAGTGGAGGAGAGTCTGATGTGTTGGGGCAGTGAGTTCCAGAGTGTGGGTGAAGCACGGGAGAAGTCTTGGAGACGGTTGTGTGAGGAGCTGATAAGGGGAGAGCAGAGAAGAAGGTCCTGTGAGGAGCGGAGAGTGCGTGAGGGGAGATATCTAGAGATTAAGGCAGAGATGTATGGAGGGGAGAGGTTATGGAGAGCCTTGTAGGTCATGGTTAGTAGCTTGAAATGAATTCGCTGGGCAATGGGAAGCCAGTGAAGGGATTGGCAGAGGGGAGAGGCAGAGGAGTAGCGAGGAGAGAGGTGGATAAGACGGGTAGCAGAGTTAAGGATGGATTGGAGGGGAGCGGGGGTGCTAGCTGGGTGGCCACAGAGAAGGATGTTGCAGTAGTCTAGGCGGGAGGTGACAAGGGCATGGACTAGCATTTTTTGTGTCATAGTTGAGGAATGAGCGGATGCGAGAGATGTTTTTCAGGTGCAGGCGGCAGGCAGAGGTGAGGGTTTGGATGTGTGGTTTGAAAGATAGAGTGGAGTCTAGGATTACCCCAAGACAGCGGACTTGCGGGACCGGTGAGAGTGTAGAGCCATTGACTGTAATAGAGAGATCAGGGGCAGGGGTAGAGATGGATGGTGGGAAGATGATGAGTTCTGCTTTCTCCACATTTATTTTTAGGAGACGTGATGAGAAGAAGGAGGAAATGGAGGACAGACAGTCTGGGATCCGGGAGAGCAGAGAAGTGACATCTGGGCCGGAGATGTAGAGTTGGGTATCAGCAGCGTACAGGTGGTAATGGCAGCCAGGGGAGGCTATGAGCTGACCGAGGCCAAGGGTGTAGATAGAAAAGAGTAAAGGACCCAGGACTGACCCCTGGGGGACACCAACAAAGAGAGGCCGGGGGGAGGAGGTAGAGCGAGAATGAGAGACGCTGAAAGTCCGATCAGTGAGGTACGAGGAGATCCAGGAAAGAGCCAAGTCCGTGATGCCGAGGGCGGAGAGGATTTGTAGCAGGAGGGAATAGTCATTAGTGACTTTGGTTAGGGTGGTTTCGGTAGAGTGGTGGGGTCGGAAACCAGATTGTAGTGGGTCAAGAAGAGAGTTGGAGGAGAGGTGGGAGGACAGCTGAAGATAGACGTGCTGCTCAAGGAGTTTGGAAGCAAAAGGGAGCAGTGAGATGGGGCGATAGTTGGACAGAGAAGAGGGGTCAAGGGTTGTTTTTTTTAGGATTGGAGTGATAGTAGCATGTTTAAAGGCTGAAGGGAAGATGCCAGAGGTTAGTGATAGGTTGAAGAGTTGGGTGAGGGCTGGGATGATAGAAGCACTGAGGTCAGGAAGGAGGTGGGATGACAGTGGGTCAAGACTACAGGTAGTGAGGTTGGATTTGGACAGTAAAGAGGAAAGCTTGTCATGAGTGACCGTGGGGAAGCAAGTTAAGGGGGAAGAGCAGGTTGCAAGGGTAGGGGAGGGTGGTGGGGACTGCGGGCTGAAGCTTTCTCTGATGTGGTTGATCATGATATACAGTGTCGGACTGGGATACATGGGGTACATCAGTGAAATTTGTTCTTGGGACCCACCAGTGGAGTTGATTCTTGGGGCCCACCAGTAGAGTTGATTCTTGGTGCTACCAGTAGAGTTGATTCTGGGTGCCACCAGTAGAGTTGATTCTTGGGCCCACCAGTAGAGTTGATTCTGGGTGCCACCAGTAGAGTTGATTCTTGGGCCCACCAATAGACTTGATTCTTGGTGCCACCAGTAGAGTTGATTCTGGGTGCCACCAGTAGAGTTGATTCTTGGGCCCACCAGTAGAGTTGATTCTTGGGGCCACCAGTGGAGTTGATTCTTGGAACCCAACAGTGGAGTTGATTTTTGGGGCCCACCAGGGTAGTTGATTCTTGAGGTTACCAGTGGAGTTGATTCTTGGGGCTCAAGAGTGGAGTTGAGTCTTGGAGCCTATCCTACAGTTTCTGTACATGATTGCACATGATTCTTGAACTCTGCCTCTTTCTTTCTTTCTTTTTTTTTCTCTCTTTCCTTTCTTTCTCTGCATTTCTCTCGAAAAAGCAGATCCAGACTTGCCATGCTCAATGGCTACAAAGCTCAGAGGCCCACCGGGCTTTCCCCTACTCCCTTGTGGGGCAGTCCAAGCCTGGTGATATACAAGACGGTGGATTGAGTTCAGAGAAACATACAAACAGTAGTTATTTCCTTTGACAGTAACAAGCAACTATTTATGAAAAGATATATGTCTGCAAGGGAGAATGATCCCATAATCCCCCTTCCAAGCGGAGAACCTAGTTTTATATTTCCCATCAATGTTCAGTGTATTTCTATTGCATATTTTACATTTATCCCATTATTTTTATCTGTAGTCTGATGTAGATACCTTCAATCAATACCATCCTCGTTATGGGTATATTCCAAGTCTTCTTTGTTATTTTTAATGAGCAATTTGGTAATAAGCAAAACATTTACATCTAAGTCAATACAGCAGCGCCCCATCTGATCAATGTTACTGACTAATAGCTAAAGGCTTTAGGATATGATATATACAGGGGATGGACTTCAGGTAGCACAAGCAACATAATATCAGCCCTACATCTCCTTTAATTGTAAACTATGGTTGCAGACTCACAACTGAGACACTTGATCAGGTTTTATACACTTACGTTCATTAATTTACACAAATTAACAGACTATGCGGCTTGTAAGAAAAGGCAAATGGGGTCAGTCGCGAAGAGGAAGGAAATATGCACATTTGATTACTGTTTCTATTTTTTTTTGGTCCTGTACTGGATGCCAACACGAGAGATGAGTGTTTGTTCTAATTTGTATTCATGAGTTAAACACTGTTATAATGAGTAACCATCAGGAATATAAATGAACTCTTGACAAGGAACAATGGTTATTGAACAGAGTCTTCTAGTAACCCCTTCCCTAATTTCTTATTACTTTTAATTATCCACTATAGGAGAATCATACCCTGTTTCCTCGAAAATAAGACACCCCCGAAAATAAGACCTAGTGCATTTTTAGTTATGAAATTCAGAGTTTGGCTGCTTATGCTGATGTTTGTGATGCAATCACTACAGTATATTAATACATGTTGATGTTTTGTTCAACAATAAATGTGAATTATTTTTCATAGAAAAAAAAATATCCCCTAAAAATAAGTCTTAGCTCTTCTTTAGGAGCAAAAATGAATATAAGACACTGTCTTATTTTTGGGGAAACAGGGTATCTTGGCTAATGGTGAGGCTCAAATATTGGCTAATGTAAGTTTCCATTTCCTACTCACTCCATGACACTACCTCAAATTCAGCCCTGTTTTCTTTACCCAAAAATTTTCTAAAAAAGCAACTGTGCAACTTGTAAAATCTGCTCATTGTTCCATTAGTCTGTGACCAAGCACATCATTATCATTATTATAGAGCCCCTATTATGTGTGGTCAAAATCACCAAAATAGCATAAGCTAACAGGTCACTATCATTCACAAACTCAACTCACCCTTCTCCTGCTGCTGTTCTCATTCCCATCATCGTCTTGTCTATGATGTGTTAATTTACTACATGACCCTAAACTGGTCGCATAAAGCTCTGCACTGACAAATATGACATAAGTTCCCAAATCATTACTCCCTACAAGATCAGCTCACTCATCTCCTGCTGCTATCATTAGTTCTATTAACTTATTGTCTACAATGTGGTCATACCTTCACGACACTAAACCTGTTTCATAAACGGTGGCAGACTAGGGTTGAATTTAGGGCACAGTAGTGGAGTTGACTTCCTGGGCCCCCACCAGTGGAGTTGATTTTTGTGGCCCACAATGGAATTGATTCTAGGGACCCACCAGTGAAGTTGATTCTTGGGGCCCACCAGTGAAGTTGATTCTTGGGGCCAACCAGTGAAGTTGATTCTTAGTCCCCACCAGTGAAGTTGATTCTTGTGGCCCACTGGTGAAGTTGATTCTTGGGGCCCTGCATTGAAGTTGATTTTGGGGCCAAACAGTTAAGTTGATTCTGGACCCCACCAGTAAAGTTGATTCTTGGGACCCACCAGTAAAGTTGATTCTTGGGACCCACCGGTGGAGTTGATTCTTGGGGCCCTACCAGTGAATTTGATTCCTGGGCCCTCCCAGTAAAGTTTATTCTTGGGGCCCACCGGTGGAGTTGATTCTTGGGGCCCTCCCAGTGAAGTTGATTCTTGGGGCCCATTAGTGAAGTTGATTATTCAGGCCCATTCTACAGCTTCTGTACATTATTGCAGATGACTCTTGCTTTCTGTTTTTCTGTCTCTGCTTTTCTCCCTGAAAAGCAGCCCCAAGCCTGACATGTCCAGGAACCCACCATGCTCAGTGGCCCACCGAGGGTTTCCTCTGCTTATCTGTGGGCCAGTCTGAGCCTTTGCATACAACTCTACCCTCCCAAGTATGATGTAAGTGGACAAGTCACTGCCTCCTACAAGATCAGCTCACTCATCTCCTGCTGCTGTCATGTTTCCCATCATCTTATTGTCTACAATGTGTTCATTCATTTCATGACAATACAGTTGTTCCACATGGCTCTACCCCCTCACAAAATGGCATAAACAGACAAGTTATTGCCTCCTACAAGATCTACTCACTTATCTTCTGCTGCTGCTGTCAATGCATCTGTGATCTGCGGTGTTACAGAGTATGCCATAAACATCTACGTCAAGATAAGATCCTTTTCCTCTCCACCTTGTCATAACAAATATAATCATGAACCTTGACAGGTCACTACCCCCTACAGGGTTATTACACTCCTCTCTTGCTGCTAGAAATAATCTTAAAGTGGATCTCTAATAAAAGACTCCAATGTAACTTTTTCTTGGAGTAATGAAACTCACTGTTTTGGAATTGTCACGAGTAGAGTTGATCGAACTGTTCTAGAAAAGTTAAGTTCTAGTAGAACTTCTCAAATTTTTAGAACCCGAACTGAACCGAACATTTTACTGTTCGTTTGAGTAAAGTTCTAGTTCGACATGCCATTTGCAGTTTCATTTTCAGCGACTTTCTAGACTTTTGGCGGCCGTCCAATCACCTTTCTGCACTTTTGGCAGTCATCCAATCAGTGCAGAGCACAGAAAAGTGTCAAAAACATCACCGCTGAGGTGTAGGGCTCTCATTAGCTGCTAAAATCACATGACTATGTTATATATATTTCACTGTATTGCCTTGTGAACGCCATTTTCAGCTCACTCTCTGTAGTGTACAGACTGCTCTTAGTTAGATAGCATTTTCCTCTCCACAGACAGCAATAGTTAACGAGTTTGGTATTGCTGGCTGCATCTTTCCCATAACCAGAAGCTGTAATTTGGAGACATTTGCAGGCTCACATAGCGCCTAACTCTCATATACATTGATATATTAGACAGAGTGCTTGGATTTGCTAAATCATACTCAGTGCCAAAAAGTTAAGTTTTTGCAGTTTGGGGGGCTCAGTAATTGTATAACACACCGTCTCCAAATCTCCTATGTTTCAATGGGGCTTTTGGGCCCCCTCAGGATGCAGGGCCCCATTGCAGCTGCTACCGCTGCACCTCCTATTGCTATGCCCCCGCTTGCAAGCTGTCCTCATCTTTTCAGTTAGCCATTGAAAGGAATGAAGTATTTTAGCCTCTCAGTTTTTTCTGTCACTCTTAGAGCCAAATTTTCTTCACTAAGTTGTTCCACGTATCCAGTTTACTGTTATGGATGGTAATTCCAGCTTCTGCTCACCGGTATAGGTATAAAAATTAACCGGAACATCTTCTCAGATAGACTTTAATGGGGTTCGAAGTTCTATTCGAACTCGAACTAGAACTTCGAACCGAACTTGCAAAAGTTCAAGGTTCTAATAGAACTAGAACTTTTTTACTGTTCGCTCAACACTAGTCACGAGCAATTTTCCAGAAGAGAATTGCGACTCAATGGTGACAGAGCAAATCTAAACCCACGAAAACAGCTACCTCAAATCCAACACCACTCTCGGAAGCAGAATCTCTACCTCAAATCCAACACCACTCTCGGAAGCAATCTCTAAGTTTTCAACAAAGCCCACCACAAGTCAGGTTGGATTTGACTGCTTGGGACCCAGTTGGCGTCTGCAGCGATTATGTCATCCAGCAAGTGCAAGAGGGATAGAAAGCCAAAAATTGGCCAGGAAGATGGGATCAGTAACAGAATATCCAAAAGAGCAAAGTCAATAACTAAACCGGGAGTCAAAAACCAAGAGAGTAGG
>JAODAL010053709.1:0-25096 GCA_025379985.1 Phyllomedusa bahiana
AGATTTGGGAATAGTCGTCTTGGCGTCTGGGACAGATGAGAAGAAGAGAAGAGAAAGAACAACTCTTCAGAGACGTCTCCTGTGAGTCACTAGATATAATTTTACTGTAATCGCTTATATGCCTGCAGAGCCTGTGTACAGCTGGTATCCAATACTGTATGGTCACTGTATGCCGGTAATATTGGTTGTAGTATAATGGTTTATACTCAGTAATGGTCAGTTTGTATTATCCGGTCACTATATGGTGGATATATGTTGTCATGGTGTGGTTTTATTATTCGGTCACTGTGTGTTGGTGATATGTGGTCATGGTGTGGTGGTATTATTCGGTCACTGTGTGTTGGTGATATGTGTGCTTAGTGGTTTAGGGATTCTGGTTGGTGTAGCGGTGTTATTTGGTAACTGTAGGACTATGATTTAGTAGTTTTATACATAGCAGATTGTGGTAAAGCTTTTTGTATATTTTGGCTTTGGTTTATGGTGATGCACTGTGGCGCCATATGTTACGGGAGGGAGGGGGGGGGGCGAAATTTCTTCACCTCGCCCTGAGTGAAATTTAGCCTAGGAACTGCCCTGATCACCTCCCTCGTCTCTGTCTACCACCCGACCCGCTCTCTCCGCTCTGCTGCTGATATCAGGTTACACTCATCAATCATCCGTACCTCCCATGCCCGTCTCCAAGATTTCACACGTACAGCACCAGTTCTCTGGAATATGCTACCGTGGGCGATCAGGCACATTCACAACCCTTATAGTTTTAAGAGGGCACTGAGAACACATCTTCTCAGTCTGGCCTACCAAGATCCCTAACTGCTATCACACACATCTGTCACTCCCTACACTAGGGCACACACAGACACTTATCTGTATATAGATGTACTGTCAGGGTGGCAGGTTCACCCAACTTTTATGTAAACCACCCCATATTTATGTAACATGGCTGGACCATTGTAAACTTGGCACTTATCACCGTTTGTTTCACCCATACACCCTAATAGATTGTAAGCTCTCACGAGCAGGGCCCTCACACCTTGTTTCTCATCTGTAAGTACTTTTAATGTGTAATGTCTGTACGTTTACCCTTGAATTTGTAAAGTGCTGCGGAATATGTTGCCGCTATATAAATAAAGATTATTATTATTATTATTATTATTATTATTATTATTAATAAATGATCGCCGAGAGAGCGGCTTCCAGGGGACCAGTGGGCTGACGTCCTGGCCCCCTTTCTTACCGGCGAACCCCAAAAGGCTTACTTTGACCTGAGGGCTGAGTACGCGCGGCTAAAAGGGGAGATCCTAGCCCGACCGGGGGTTACTCTGGCGGTCCGGGCCCAGAGAGTGCACGCCTGGGAATTCGATCCAGCCAAGCCAGCTTGGTCACAGATGTATGACCTCTTCCCCCTCACCAGCAAGTGGCTGCAGCCCGAACATCTTACACCTGTCCAGGTGACGGAGCAGGTCGTCTGTGACCACTTAATGCGCACCCTACCCGTGGGGATGCAGCGGTATGTGGGGTACATGGACCCAAAAGCCTGGACGAGCTTGTCTCCATTCTGGAGCATTACAGTGCCACCGAGGAGTTCCTCCAAGGACTGCATCCACCAGAGTCAGCATGGGGTAAGACTGTCCCTGTCCCAAAAGGGGAACCTAAAGTTCCTGTGGGGAGGGGATCATGGCTGGGTGAGAAGGGGGAAGGTTGCCCACCCAAAGAGACACTTCTTGCCCAGAGTCCGGGACCCCATCATCTGCTGCGATGCAATGGTCTCGGACACGTCGCCGCATGGTGTCCTAATTTGGGGGAACCCATGGACTGTGATATAAAACGTACGTCGTTGTTTGCAAGGCCTTCATACACCACACACACTGAGAATGGGAGAAATCGGCGGGTATGCACCATTAAAATTAATGGACACACCATACAAGCCCTCATGGACTCCAGAAGTTTGGTGACCCTAATGCAGGCCAGACTGGTGGGCTCAGACCAACTCCGGCCCCACCGTTTAGGGGTGGTTTGTGTACTCCGGGACACCAGGGACTAGTGTTGAGCGATTACTATCGACAAAGTTGAAATCGGCACAGTTTTTATGTTGATCGAAATTTTTAGATCATGCGACAATTTAGGTTAAAATCTGTGCATCATCTATTAATATCGCGCGCATTTTCGGCACTTCCTGTAATTTGGCGGCCAGCAAATCAGCTTACAGAATAGAGCAGGGTGAGATGTGTGTGCGACGTCATGACTGGGATGTGTATGGTTGCGATTGGCTGGAAAATCACATGACCTCGTTTTACATAGAACAGCCCTTCCTGTTCATGATTAGTGTCTGTCTCATAGCAGTAGGACGTGCGCTCTGCCTGTGTCCAAACAGCTCAGCGAAATTATTCTATTTCTTCACAGAGAAAGCTCTACTGTTAGCTGTGATCCTTACAACTGAGTTAGAGCAGAGATTTGAAGATTTTATGTAGTTAGGTAGAGAATTTTAAAGGAGCATCTACCGCTGTAAAGTCATGGGAGGGAGCGGGGAGAGGGGGGGCCCACATGCGAACACAGACAAGCTCTATAAAGAATACTGGATATAGTTCACCAAGACTTAGTGTAGACATTGCACTGCAATAGCTTTATTATTAACAGATTTCTTTTGAAATATTTCCTGGATATTGGGCAGATTGAATTTATATTAGGTTACACATCTTTTTAGTAACTGCAGGTCTCTTTGTTAGGTGCAAAACTCCACTTTTATTATCGTATCCCATTCAATGGTGTTCTTTTTAAATTTTGCCCATTCCACTTTTTTTGATATGCCACCTTGCATTTAAAATTAAAATCCCAATTTTGTGTCAGCACAGGTTGATGGGTGCCAAAAATACCTTTTATTTCCAAACATTTAGATACGTGTTTTTTCACTTTGGCGCGTAAGCTTTTTTCATTGAGGCACCTTGCACTAAATGTGAATACAGAATTTTTTGTAGTCACCACAGGTAAATTTGAAAGGTCCAAAAAAATCCTTTTAATTCCAAAATGTAGCTTCTAAGTGGCATTTCCCCATCACAATTTTTTAATAGGGGTAAAGTATATTTATAATTTTTTGGGGTCAGTTGCGTGAGATACAGCAATAACAGGGCCCTTTGGGAACAAAAAATGTGGCTTTTAAGTGGCATTTCTCCATCACAATTTTTAATAGTGGGAAAAGCCTTTTTTAAAATTTTTTTGGGGCATGTTGCGTGAATAAAGCTTTAATCAGGGTCCTTTAAAAAGAAATGGGGCTTCTAAGTGGCTTTTCTCCCCCCAAAATTTTTAACAGTGGCGGAGAAGTCATTTTTTAATTTTTGGGGGTCATGCTGTTTTGAAATGCAGCAATACACAGGTCCTATTAAAAAAAATTTTTGTTTCTAACAGACTTTGTTTTCACAATTGTCCAAAATGGCCAAGTGTCATGCTTTGAATTTTTGGGGCTTTTTGCTGTGACAGCAGCTATATACGGGTCCATTATAAAAAAATGTTTTTCTACAAAATTTGTCTTCACAATTGCCCAAAAAGTGGCTCAATGGTCATGCTTTGTTTTTTTTTTGGGCTTTTGCTGTGACGCGCTATACTACAGGTCCTTTTAAAAAAAAAAATTTGTTCTAACAGGACATTTGTTTTCACAATTGTAAAAGGTGGCTCAAGGGTTGGGCTGTCAAAACGGAATGGGAGGACATGTTAATGGACAAAAATTTTTGCAAAATGCTTTTTTTGAAAAATCTTTAACATAGCATCAATCCCTGTATTGAGAAAAACCTTTTTAAAAAATTAAAAAAAGAGAAACAAAGAATGGGGGATTCCATCCTTTTTTAAAAAAATGTGTTTTTGAATTAAACTACTAAAAAATTTGCATTACAAAATGGGGGGAAAAAAATTCCTTGAATTGTAAAAGGGGGGTACGGGAAAAACTTGCCCAGTGTAGGTTATTCAGGGACATGTATATGAACACGGACAAGAACAAAGTACAGAACTTTTTCCCCAGCACATTGGTAAAAAGAAAAAGAATGCCAAGAAAAAAGGCACCTGGGTGGAACAGGACGTTTAAACCCCCAGTATTTCCCAAAGGGAAACTCAATTGGTCCCACTTTAAAACGGGGGGGCAAACGTACCAGGACGGGGCAGTATTGTCCAGTGAAACAAAAATGGGGTTGAAAAAACCTTTTTCGGCCCTTTTTTAAATTTTGGGTCGCAGGTTTTTGGGCATTCTGCGGACAGGACAATAAGTCAAGTCCAGTTAACTAAAAAGGTGGTTGAAAACTCCTTTTTCGGCACTTTTTAAATTTGGGGGGCGACAGGGTTTTAAAGGTCATACTGCGGTCCCCGAAGGTTGTCAATGTCCCGTTCAACTAAATGGTGGTTGAAAAACCTTTTTTGGACTTTTTTATCTGGGGGTCATGCAGGGTTTGGGGGGTCTCGTGGCCCAGGACAGGTATATTCAATATCCGTTGAAACTAAAATGGTGGTTTAAAGGGCTCCTTTTTCCGGCACTTTTTAAAATGGGGGGGATGAGGGGTTTTGGGGCTCATGCTGTGGCCCAGGACGGGGTAGTCTTTTCTGAAACTAAAATGGTGGTTCAAGACTCCTTTTTCCGGCACTTTTTAATTGTGGGGCATAAATTTGGGGCCCGCGTGGCCCAGGACAGGGGTGTCTATGTCCGTGAAAATTAAAATGGTTTGGTTTAAAGACTCCTTTTTTTTCCGGCCTTTTTTTCTGTGGGTCATGCAAGTTTGGGGCAATTGTGGCCCCGGGCAGGGATAGCTATGTCCCCTGAAATAAAATGGTGTTCAAAAACCCCTTTTTTCCGGGACTTTTTAACTGGGGCATGCAATTTTGGGGGGACATGCTGTGCCCAGGACAGGGGTAGTCTATGCCAGTGAAACTAAATGGTGGTTCAAAGACTCCTTTTTCCACCCTTTTTAATCTGTACTTCAGAGGTTTGGGGCTCATGTGTGGCCCAGAACAGGGTAGTCTTGTCCAGTGAAACTAAAATGGTGGGGTTTTAAAGATCCTTTTTCGGCACTTTTTAATCTGGGGGGGCATCAGGTTTGGGGCTCATGCGGCCAGGACAGGTATAGTCAAAGTCCGTTTAACTAAAATGGGGGTTCAAAGCTCCCATTTCCGGCCTTTTTAACTGTGGGTCAGAAGGTTTAATGGGCATCTGCGGTAAAGGGAAAATATAGTCAAAGTCCAGGAAACAAAATGGGGGTTGAAAACTCCTGTTCCCGGGACTTTTTTAAATTTGGGGGGCCGCAGGTTTAATGGTTTACTGCGGTCCAAAGGTCTAGTCAAAGTCCAGTTAACTAAAATGGGGGTTGAAAAACTCCTTTTTCCGGCATTTTAAACTGGGGTCATGCAGGTTTGGGGCTCATGCTGCGTTCCAGGACAGGGGTATTCAAATTTATTCATTTTAAATGTGGTTAAATCATACTCCTTTTGGCACTTTTTTAAATTTTTGGGGGATGCAGGTTTAAGGGGGCATGCTGTGGGACAAGAAGGGGTATGAATGGTGTTGACTTTTTTTCTGTGGCTTTTATAACCTAAGTGTTTGCCTAAAATGTAGCACGTATCCATTTGCTGTTTGGATTTTAAATTTCCGCTTCCCAGCCCCCTTTGGTGTGAATGAAAGTGTTGTTGCTTCCCTGCTTTAATGGGCACGGGATAATCTACATCACCATCGAATATCTTGTCGTATGGCCCCCTATCACCACGACCGATGGCGAAGTCAACGTAATCGCTCAACACTACCAGGGCTACCAATGCGGTATCACCCTAAAAAAAACCCCCCCGCGGGGCCCGCAAGACATGAGATGGCCGTCGTCGCGAGCCTACCCCGCAATGTGATCATAGGCTGTGAGCAGGGCCCTCACACCTTGTGTCTCATTTGTAAGTACTTTTAATGTGTAATGATGTTTTTTCCCCTTGAATTTGTAAAGTGCTGGGGAAAATATGTTGGCGCTATAAAATAAAGATTATTTTTATTATTATTTTTCCTTGTTCGGGGTTTGTGGGGAAAAAAAAGGGTTGCCCTATCATTGGTAAAGGGCAATGTGTCTGCACGGGGACCGAGGACCCCAATGGGTTTCCCTTGTTTTGTCCTGGCTGGGGACCCCGAGGAAAGTCCCTCTGAGCTCGAGTTGCCTCTTGCCAGTATCGGGGGGGAAATTTGGCACGGAGCAGCTGAGGGACCCAAAATTTTAAGCATGTTTGGGAAAAAAGCGTGAAGGAAAATAAGGGAAACCCCAGGAGCCAGGCGAGATTTTGGTCACCCCATTTGTGGTCAACAAAAATTTTGTTGAAACCGGGTAAAAAAAAGAACCCAACCGAATGGTGGGCTTGGTGGTGCCCAGTCACTGTCCCCCAGGTCTTGGAATAGCCCCCCCCATGTTTTGGGGGGGGACACTTGGGGGAAAAGACCGGGGGAGAAGTGGAGCGTAATTTTTTTTTCCCCGGGAAAATTTAAGGGCAATTGAGGAATCTCCCAGCCTGCCCGGAGTGTCAGTTAACGCCCCCTAGGCCCCTTTTCAGAGCCCCAAATTCTTCTCCCAATAATAGAGGTCCCTTTGAGAGGATCGGCATAACCTGTGGGCCCCCCTAAAGTCACCCCGAGAAACATCCCCAATCTGAGGGGTCCTCGTTTACCATGCTATCCGAGGCCACCCCCTTGGGAAACCTCCTAAAAAGGAATGAAAAGAACTTTTCCCAAATGTTCCCCGCCGGTATCCCAAGTGAGATACTAAGACGGGGGCACCCCCTTCATTTCTAAGAAAAACAAGGAACTCTGATGCCATTAACATTACACATTCCGTCCCTCGTGTATCTCCCCAACCGATGGTCGGGTGGAGATGTTCAATAAAACCCTAAAAGCGAGCTCAAGAAGGTGGAAAGATTGGGCCGGTCCAAAATCCCATTTTCTCTTAAGGGAGGTCCGAAGGCATTCACAGGATTTTCTCCCTTTTAGTCTTTTATGGTAGATATCCCCCCGGGGGCTCCCTGGAAAAAAGCCCCGGAGACCTGGGGCAGGAAAAAAACCCCGCATAAATGCATTGACACATCGCGAATGGGACAGGTTGCTGTCGTTTTTTTTCCCTAGTCCCTGGAACCTCACAGCGCAAAAAACCCCGGCCAGGGTATATAACGGTCGGCAAAGGGGAGAGTGTTTCACCGGCAACTGGGGACTAGACTTTACCCCGGGGCGAAAGCAAATTTTTTGGGAAAGGGAGGGGGCCCCATGAGATTGGGCGGGGGAGTGATTAAATTATAAAGTCTTCCAGCCCGGTAAAAGGAAACCCTATTAAATTTACCATACAACTTAATTAAGCCCCGGGAAAGGGCCCTCAAAGTCTTAGGCGGTAAGAGACATGGGCTGTCCAAACGGAGAGTTACCACCGTCATTTTCTCTAAATCATTGTCCGACGCACAGGGCAGAAATCAGGGAGTTCCTAAAGGAAACACAGGTTTTTTCAGAACTGCCAGGTCGGACTGGGGTCATTAAAAATGACATCGTCACAGAAACCCCGGGCCCGAAGGTAAGTTTGAGGCCCTATGGGTGCCTGAGGCCCCGGGCAAGCGATTCCGAGGGGGTTGAAAAGATGTGGACTTAGGTCAAAAAAAGGTCCCAAAATGGGTGGTCGAGGCCTATCTGTCATACCGAAACCTGATGGGAGCTTGGGGATTCTGCAATGATTTTCGGGAAGCTCAATGAGATATCCAAATTTGATGCTACCGTGCCCGGGTTAGAGTTTTGGGCGAGGGCTAGGGGTCTGCAAGGTACATTAGTACATTAGACCGACCAAGGGCTATTGGCAGGTGCCCCCTTCACAAAGGAACCATGGAGAAAACGGCTTTTTTTCCCCACCACTGGACACTTTCACTTGTTGTCCTTCCCTTTAGCCTACATGGGGCTCCGGGGCCACATTCCCGGGATATGGACATATCCTGCAGCCCCCAAAAAAAAATAGCGGCGGCATATTTGGATATGGGGGTGGTCTTTTGTACAGACTGGGAAACCCCCCTAGCCCCGTGCAGGCCGTTTAGCCCTTAGGGCGAGGGTTAACCGCCCAACCCCAACATTGCACCCTAGGGCTCGAGGGGCTCGCTATCGGGCTATGACGTTGGGGGGGGGGGTCATAAGCCCCCAAAAGGACAAAATTGAGGGGATTAAAAATTGGCCCCAACCCTCTCCAAAAAACAAGTCAGGGCTTTTCTTGGTACGGAGGGTATTTTAAAAAGGGTTTTTGCCCCAAATTTGCCTCCTAGCAGCCCCTCTGATGGACCTCACCAAAAGGTCCAAGTCCACTATGGTCAAGTGGAACCAGGAGGCTGAACAAGCCTTTAAAAATCTAAAAGAGGTACTTTGCAAGCGACCCGTACTCGTGGCCCCAAACTTTCAGAAGGAATTTTTGGTCCAGACAGATGCTTCTGAGGTGGGGTTAGGTGCTGTCCTGTCGCAGCTAGTTGAGGGAGAAGAACACCCTGTAGTGTACCTTAGCAGGAAACTGTCAGCGGCGGAGAAAAACTATGTCATAGGAGAGAGAGAATGCCTGGCCATTAAGTGGGCTATCGAGTCACTGCGTTACTACCTGATAGGTAGAATCTTTAAAGTTGTCACGGACCATTCACCCCTAAAGTGGATGGCCCAAAATAAGGGAAAAAACGCAAGGGTGACCCGGTGATTCCTGGCTCTACAGGACTTTAAATTCTCTGTAGAACATCGCCTCGGGTCACAACAAGCAAATGCAGATGCAATGTCGTGGGTGAATAACTTCATGGCACAAAGTGCTCCGCCCCACAGGTCAGAGCACAGGGGGGATATGTACGGCCGCAGCTGGAAGAGTCTGCAATGGAATATACATACCAGCCAGGTTCTGGACATATGTCTGGGGAGTCCAGGACGCATGCCACCAAGATACGGAGTCTTGGTGGAGTGAAAGGCCATTGTTAAATAGGTGTTGACAGTACAAACTGTCGACATATGTTTATTCTGACAGTTAGTATGGCTACCAGCCATTCCCAGGTTGGCCTTTCATTGGAAGTAAGCATAGAGTAGGGTGGGTGCTTACTCCCCATGGTTCCACTCCGGGATTTCCCGGCTGTATATAAGGTCAGCAGGTAGGCTGAGTGGGAGTCGGCTGCACCTCCAGTCTACCTTCTGGGCTGGAGGTGTTCACACTGGTGGAAGCCAGTGTCGGATCTACTAAGGTGCTAGTGAGGAAACTACACCCATGTTAGTAAGTGCTCAGATGAGCAGAAGTTTTTCTTTATGTTTATTTGCTGTGCATGTTTTTGCCATTCGTTTTGTTCTGCTTCTACAATAAACCCATGGACTAAGGAGCCGTTTGTTCCTGACATCTGCCTCTGTCTCATGCCTGAAAGACTCATGCGGTGATCCCAGAGCTGTGCAAGCTTACTATATATATACCACAATACCACAAACTGCACCTATACATGAGATAAAAAACTAAAGAAAAAATATATAAACAAAACCAGTAAAAACAATATATCAAATCCCTAAATAAATACTTAAAAAAGTTTTTTGTGTGCAATAGGTTAACTAGATGACTAAACCATCAACACCACAAATTCAAAAAGAAAAATTTCTTAGTGGTGTCTCCACACCCTTAATAACCATCAAAAAAATTAAAATAAAATTATTCCTACAAAATACTTTTCAAAAAAATCCCTTTTTGTGTGAAAACACTTCAAACATTCTATTACAAGACCAAAACTAAAAGAGAAAAATAAATAAAATACTCCATATGCAGGAAAAAAAGAACTGGGATATGTTGGTGGGCGAAAGAGGTCCAGTTCCACAAAATCCAAAAAGTTGTTATAATTTGAAAAAGAAAATAAAAGATAAATAAAAAGAAAATAAATAAATATCATGCTTCCAAATAATGAGGTGAAAAGTTTCTACATAGCTCAAAGGGAAACCTATCTGAACATACCCGAAGACACCTTGAAATCAACGTTTAACCCATGTGGTTTTAAAGCTTTTGTATCATAAATTAACTTTAACTCCAATTTTTTTAAGAAGGACATGTCTATCCCCTCCACGCTTGGGTATGGGTACATAATCTACCGCCATATATCATAAATCCCATTCCCCATGACCAACATCACAAAAATGTTTTGAATCAGGCAGATCTAATCTGTTTTTATGAATAGAAAGTCTATGATTATTCAATGTTGTTTTCAAATTACATGTGGTTTCTCCCACATATATCAACTTACAGGGGCACCATAAAATGTACACTATCCATTCTGATACACACGAAAGATGGTACTTAATCCAAAAAGCCTCCCCAGTACCGGGGTGGGTAAAAATATTACCCTTCACCATAATCCGACAATTCACACAGCCCAAACATGGAAAAGAATCCAATTGCGGTTTACCAAAAAATGTATTTATAGGTTTCAAAGAAGGAATGAAATTCTTCACCAATCTATCTTTTAAATTAGGCGCCCTTCTATAAGACATAAGAGGCATAGATTGAAAATCCTTAATATGTTGAAAACCCTGACCCAATATATGCCAATGCTGTCTCATAATACGAGCTATATTGGGACTTAAATCACTAAAAGTTGAAACAAATGATATCCTAGATAAAGGAACATTACTCCTGACCCGATGGCGAGCTTCATTACAGGTCATATTGGCGACCTTCCGTACATGATCTGAAACAATTTTTTTAGGATAACCACAAGCATAAAATAGGATAGGGAGTGTCTCCAAGCTGTTGGAGTTTCAAGGTTTTGAACAATGTTATGAGTAATATCCAATTTACTTTGGTGTATTCTGAGGAACGTATATCATTTTTAGATACCCAAGTATATTTTTGTGATAAGAAATTACGGACAGATTTACATGTCATAGATACTGATAAAAATACTTTGCTGCATTTCAGCAGTAGCCATCCGTTTAGTATGCGTAGATCACTGCCTTATAGTCAATTACTAAGAGCTAGACTTATAGTGGATACAGACAGTGGAATGATGCACTTGAGGCTTTTTCGGACAAATTTCATGCTCATGGTAATCCTAAAAAAATTGTTTTCAGATCATGTACGGAAGGTCGCCAATATGACCTGTAATGAAGCTCGTCAGCGGGTCAGGAGTAATGTTCCTTTATCTAGGATATCATTTGTTACAACTTCTAGTGATTTAAGTCCCAATATAACTTGTGTGTCACTTGAAATTTCTCTGTGAGAGAGCCGAAACGTCGGTCATTAAACATGTGGCACTAAAATCACTTTTCTATTTTTGAATTTGGATTACCTGGAGAGCTGCAATTTTTTCAACTATCTATTATCTATCAATATATATATATATATATAATATATATATATATATATATATATATATATATATATATATGTATATATATATTTATATATATATATATATATATATATATGTATATATATATGTATGTATATATTTATATATTATATTATATATATTATATATATATACATATATGTATATTTATGATATATATATATTTAAATATATATATATATATATGTGCATATTATTTAAAAGAGATTATTATTCATATTCTCTAAAAAAAAAAAAAGCCCAAGAAAGCAAAAATTCGGCCAGGGTATGTAAACTTTTGAGCACAATTATACATATTATACATAATGGAAACCACAGAGCAATCACTCCCGGAATGCATGGACTCTGATGAATTTATATTCATTTATATATATTATGCTCAATTGGGTTCAAGTCTGAGGAATTAGGGGGCCAGGGTAGTATGTATACTTTGGTAGGTGTATACCAAAGAAAGGCGCTTAGCATATCATTGTTAGCAAATTTGATGCGCCTACTTTAGGTTCATGCAAAAGTGTCATGCCTGGCATAAAAATGCGCCTAGTTTTGGTGTACGACAGTTTATTTATATAGAGAATACGGCATCAACAGTCTTTTGGTGCAAAATACAATAAAAAAATGGTGCAGCCCTAATGAGAAATGTTGCCCATAGTATGTATTGTTGATTATATATATTCAGTTAAACCATTTATTTATACAGGAAGTGCTCTCAACTGCTTATCTTGCTAATGACATTTACCTTTAGTAAAAACTTTACATGTTATAGGCACCTGGACAAATGATGTCACATATAACCTGGACATATGCCAGAAGACCGGCTTCATCAAAGCCATTATATCTTATTAGATTGCAGTTTTCCTAAGGCACTCATTACTGTCCTTGATAAATTTTAAAAATTTAGCATATGATTATAGCTTTTTTTTAGGGGACTTCCCTTGGGAAATTACAAGTGATTGTCACCAGGATTTGTAACCAAAATGTGCTTTCAGGCTCTTAGTAATGCCAAGTAATATTTAGAATACACAATTGTGCAGAGAGTACACAACCAGGTACATTTTAATTGTGGAGGTCTTGATAGATATTTGTTAAAGCATAGTCAATTGAAATCAAATAAAAGTTAAAAGTAAAAGTAATAGCATGCAACATTTAAGCAGTACAGTTTGCTACATTGCTATTTTTCTTTGCCAGGTCTGGAAACTGACAAGAAAATTGAGTTTGGTTTTCCAATCACACATTAAATATTCTAGTTTTCTTAACCGATGGCACACATTTTGGCAGAAATCCATGCTTACTCTTGGCAAAAGTAGATTTCATTGGGTAAAAATTCAAGGAAAATATTAGAGGGTTCCCCAGTTTTTGGGAAAATTTTTGGGTCAAATTGTTTTTGAATTTGTAAACCAATTTATGAAAAAAAAATTTTAAATTGAGTGAAAATAATTGCCATAATCGGCAAAAAAACTTCCCAAATTTCTATTTTGGAAAGAGCAAGAAAAGGGGTATAGAATTTGGCGGAGTACAAAATTGGCTATTACCTGTGGATTCCTCCCCAAGTAGTAGCTGCATTATGGGAGTGTACCATAATCGATAATGCAAATTTAGGCAAGAGAAAATCGGTCCTGGCCCCAAGTTGATCACACAGGTGTACAGTTTGTTATATGACAGAGCAGTGATAACTATACTGTAAGGGAATGTCGGCATCCTCAACATCTAAAGAAAAGAAGATTTCTACATGCACATAGAAGGGGAGTCTTTATTGTAAGAACAGTGACACTATGGACATATAATAGAGAAACTTATCTTAGTGAATTTAAAAAAAAAAAAGGTTTAACCCCAAATGACCGGGCCCATTTTTTTTCGCGTTTTTTTTTTTTCTACCTTTTCCCCAGAGCCATAACTTTTTTACTTTTTCACCTATGAGGGCTTTTTACAGGACAAGATGGACTTTCAAATGGTGTAATTTACGACCATAAAATTACTGGGAAAATCACAAAAATTTCTAAGGAAGCAAAAGGGGAAAAAAACACACTTGCGCCATGTTTGTGGGAGTTTTGTTTTTATGGCATCCAATATTCGATATAAATTATGTGTTATCTGTATTTTACAGGCGCAATACCAAAAGTAGGTTTTTTTTAAATGTTTTTGGACCAAAAAAAAAAAAAAATTTTTCTATTTTTAAAATTTTTGCCACAGCGCCACAGACCAATAACTTTTTTAACTTCCACTTATAGACATGAGTGATGGTGATTTTTGGGGGCTAAAATTTTTACATTTTATTATCCCCTTTTTGGTATACATGCAACTTTTTTGATCACTCTTATTCCAATTTTTAGGGGATGTGAAATGACCAAAATAAAACCATTTTTTTCTTTTGGAATTTGTTTTCATCTACAGTGTACAGGATAAATGATGTTCTGTTCTAAAAGATCAGACTTTTTGGACATGGCAATAGCAATTATGTGTAATATTTTATTTTTTATTAGTAAAATGGCAAAAGGGAGATGGTTTGAACTTTTAATATATATTTTTTATAGTTTAAAATATTTTTCTTCACCTCTAGGGGCACGATTATTTACACAGCCTATTGCATTGCAATACAATGCAATAGAGTGTACAAATATGGTCGTTTTACTACTTCCTGTCTAGAGCTGGAAGTAGTAAAGCAGAAAACATGGCAGTGATGGAAGGCTTCACCTGGCTGGAAGCCATATAAACTGATCAGGCACTGCGATCTTGCCGATCTTTTTTAAATTTATTTAATTGGTGGGGTCATTTTAAGCGGCTCAAGGGGTAAAACATATGAATAGTGTTACAAATTTTTATTTTTCCCAGATGTCTAGAGATTGGCATTGACTAAGGGTTTAAACGAAGCCAGTTTTGGGTTGGAAAATTTTTTTTCCAAAACAGCAATTAAAATTCAACTTTATATTATTTGCCCTTCTTTAAAAGGGTGAAAAAAAAACATATGCCTTTTTTGTACAAATATTAAAACGAAAAACCTCGAATATTTGGAAATCTTGGGTTTTAAAAAATAACCTAAATAAAAAGTCAAAATCTGCAACAAATCTACAACCAAATGTGTTTTTGTGGATTTAGCTTTGGATCTGCAGCAAAATCCACAGCTGGAGATTTTAAACCCATTAATATGTTTTTTTTCATAGTTTAAATTTTTTTTTTAGATCAAATGTGAATTTACATGAACAGGACAGAATTGCAAGACAAAAATGTTCTTATTCAATAACCACAAACTGAGAAAATTTTAAAATTTCCCCCCCCCCTTAAAAGCTAAAATTTTCAGAAACTGGAATGCTACTTTAAGTTATTCTACTAATTCTAACTCTTGGGGAAGAAGTAAGATAAGGAAACTATAACAATGTAAATTACAGAACCCAGAACAAACTTTTGACATTAAGTTTAGCTTCATTGGATGCACATGAGCAAATTATATACGTTTCAATGCTACAAATTGGTCTTAGTTGAGTAATGAAGTATACAATCACTATAACACAGCATGGACTGAGAATAAATAATATCAGAACCCCTCCATCATAATGGCTCAGGGAATGTGAAAAATGGAGAAAAGTGGAAAAGGTTTTGAAAAAAAAAAAAACAATATTTCTGTCTCAAACAACATTAATAATTTCAAGCTGAGTCTTCAAACTCAAGCGAATCACTTTAGAAATGTTAAAAAGGAGGGGCCCTAAATGGAGATTTTAAATATAAATGTTCCCACATTAAAACCCAATTTCATCGAGCTACTCAGGAATGCAAATGTCCCTTTAAAATATAAAAATTTACTTCCTGTTATTTCCCCCCAGGGTAAAAATTTCTAAATAAATAAAAGGTGGGCAGAACATATTCATTTTTCTCCAACAAAACTTTCTTAAATGTGCAACATCAAGATATCAGTTGTTAAAATTTTATTTTACTTGTTTGGGAAGAGGAACAAAGGGCCCAAAACAAGGGTTTTTTTTTTTTTTTTGGCAAATTTCAATAAATTTTTTCCCATTGTTTAATGTGGTTTCAAAATGCCACCAGGTGGGAGAAATACCATAGTAAAATAAAAACTAATACAAAAAGTGTTTAGGGAAGAGAAACGATTGCTGGTTCTAGTTTCTGTCAGTCACATGTTGCCCCGTACATGCATTTTTAAAAATTTAAAATAAAAGCAAACCCTGTAACACATGGGCAGGGTTTTGGTCCAAATTTTGGGATGTCCCCCCTTTTTGGGTTTTTGGGCCCTTTTTTTACACGGTTTTGTGGTTTTGCAGGGCCCCTCTGAAAAACCGGCGCAAATGGCACAATGGGCTTTTTTAGAAAACCTGTGCAGCAGTCCCCATGCAGGGGTTTTCCCCCCCACATTTTTTCAAACTGGGGCCGCCCAAGAACATTGTGCTGCACATTCTTCCCCCATTTTCGGCGGAATATGTGCATGTCAAGGGAAAATGAGGGCTTTTTCCTTCATTGCGGGAAAAGCCCCCCCCCCCTCCCTCCCACGGCCGTGTGAGGGCAAAAAAAAGCACAATCCCCGGTCGGTTTTAAAAGCGCCCGGTATTTGTCCATTGCCGTAAAAAACCGGGCCTTAGGGGGGAATCAATCTGATTTAGTAGCCTTCCGCTCTAGCTCAGAGTAAGGATTCCCAAGCTGGGAGCCCTTCTACAACCATCATAAAGCAAATACTTTAAATTGGTTAAATTGGCTAGATCAAAAAGAAAAAATAAATTATCATGCTAATACATGAGTACACTTAAAATAGAACATTTTATGGATATATATTTGAATGTTAAAAGATTTTTTAAGTGTGGGTTAAATGGGTCTTGAAGTGGGGGGGGGGGGTGGTTATAAAAAGATGTGGAACAATTTGAATCAAGAATGTGCATTCATTTACTAAATCCATCACAATATTATCTAATCCAGATCTCAAAAAGGTAGTTTTTTTGAAGAGATTTTAACGTATGTGCTATGGAATATTAAATATAAACAAAGATTGTTGAGATTTTCTTCAGCACTCCAAAAAATACAAGTAAATGAATAGCATATGGACTAGATTGATTGGATTCCTATAAAATCAGCCCTAGTGTATTTGAGATAGAAATTAAGATTGTGAGCCTCACTGAGGCTTTATGATTAATGTGAAATATATATACGAGAACAGAAATGGATGCAATCAAAGTTATATAGGGAACACGGGCACAACACAATCGATATATTTACTGTATTTACTAGTTACTTTTGTCCTAAATTTTGGCTTCGGGTCCACTGACCTTTAGGTTTATGATGGAGTAATAACAATGAACATCAAATAATAACATAATTTAGAACAATAAAAAGTTCTTGTTGCGTATTTTACTGAAATTTTCATTTTTATTTATTCTCTCAGTTCATAGATTTATTTTCTGTCATCTCCAAAAGTATTCATCTTCATTTAAACAGTCAAAGGATTTGGAATTCTTAAAAGTTTCAAACCTTCCAAAATCTTTATTCTTTTTATGATAAAACAGATGTTGAGGTGCTGATAATTAAGCTCTGGCCGGGGTGGCCGGTTCTAAAACAATCCCAGTACATTCCAGGGAAAATTAAAAAACTTACATCTTAATTATATTTTTTGGGAATTATTTTGGTTTTATATAAAAATGATTCCTTTGAAAGGGGGACAAACTTTTTCGAAAACAACGCATCAGGTCCGGCCCAAAGACTGCTCTGCCACTGGAGAAGACGCCAGGTTCTCTTACAAACTTGCATCGGGGCCCATGAGATACAGGTTGCACCTCTAGTAGAATACAATATGTTTGCACTATAGTAAAAGTCAGAAGTTTTTTACACATCTTATCAAGGATAGTTTTTTTTATTTATATGTAACATTTTCCTCATTTTAGAATGGTAATAAAATAATCTAAGCACTCTAATAAAACCAGTGTATTTATGCCAAGACTAGAAATATTAAACAAATCAAAACTATCATATACATTAATCCCTTAATGACCAGCTACATTTTTCAGATTTTGCCTCTGCGTTTTTACAGTCATTTTTTGACATAGTTTAAAGGGGTTGTCTCACTACAAGGATTGCTTTTTATGTTAAAGATCTTGCAAAAACAAGTCTCTTTGCAATATATGTCCATTAACAGTGCCCTAAATTTCCCGATATTCCCTCTTGTATGGGCTGATCACTCTTCAGGTCACTATAGCTACAACCTGTTTATCTTCCGATAGGATGCCGCGCTTGGGTTTATAGCTCAGACCTGGCTTCTACTGCGCCTGTGGAAGCAGTAAACACGCCCCCGAATTCAAAGTGAAAAACCAAAAACAGGATGAGAAAGATGAATCAATGTGTGAGACAACCCCTTTAAGGGTAAATATAAAAACTGTTCTCTATTAAAATTTTTTTTTTGGATCGTAAATGCAAAAAAAAGGTTTTTTTCTGCATTTTTTTTAATTATAGCATTCACTTTTCACACTAAGTATCCATATAAATTAATTCTATAGATTATTTCAGTCATTTGAATGACTAATGTTTGCAGGGTTTTGTATGTCATTTATGCATAATAAAATGACATTAAAATTTTATAATAAATATTTTGCGTATACATAGGGCGACATGTATGAAATTTGGTGTTTAAATGGCAAATTTCATGTGCATAATATTAGTCTAGCATGCGCCTGATTTATGAACCCGATTAAGTGGGGCTAAATCAGGGATTCTAGGCCCTTTTATGACATTTCTGACTCAGGTATACCACTTTGAAAGTGGTTTACCTGTTCCAACAGCAATGGGCCTAGAAATGCCTTAGCGAAGCTATAAATCTGAAGAATCGCTATGGTTCTAGTGTGACCCACCTCCCGGACCATTTAAAAATGTAGTGAACAGGTCTGCGCCTGATATCGGGCTGAAAAGATGGCAGATATCTGGCACTGCCCCATTCATACATGCCGCCCATAATTATTCTGGTTGAAAAAAGACAAATGTCCATCAAGTTCAACTATTGGTGGGGAAAGATGTGAATAAAGGGAAGGGTAGAGGTAATTTTTAAGCTTTGTTTCCTTATACTGATGCAGACATTGGAACCCATAAGGCATGAACCAATCTGTCCTAAAGGAAGATTTTATTTCTGATCCCAAAATTCCTGCTGTGACCAGAGCAGGAGAGAATGAGTGCCCCCCTTTTTTGAGGTGGTTTTACAGGAAATAGTTTGTCACTATTCCTTTAGGAGCCATTTATATACTTATAATATTAATCATGTCTCCCCGTAGCCGTCTTTTCTCAAGACTAAATAAGTTTAATTATTTTAACTTTCCCCTCATAAAAAGATCTCCATTCCCTTTTTATTATTTTGGGGTTGTGTCTTTGCATTTTCTCTAGCTTTTACATTTTTTTAAAACTGGGCACAAACAAAACGTATATTCTAAGGCCGTGACCTGCTTTATAAAAAAAAATTACATTTTCTCAAGTCCCATCCCTCTTAAAATACATCCCAAATTTTCCTTGGTTTAGAGGAGCGTTGACATTGCTGCTTTCTGAAAACTATGATCAACAAGTACGCCCAGATCCATCGCCACAAGTGATTCTCCCAGTTTTTTCCCCCATACAACAAATTATGCCTGCAGATTATTAGTACTTTAGAACTACATTTATCCACATCGAACCTCATTTGCCAAGTGGATGCCTGAAAACTCAGTGTTTCCAGGTCTGCTTGCAATTTATGAACATTCCTTGATTGCATACACAGCTTGTATCACGCAAAAAAAAGAAAATTGGTATTAATCCCCCAAAAAAAATTTAGCAAAAAGATTTTTTTCGCTGAGAAATGGTCCTTTTACACAGAGCAATGATCAGGAAAGAATGTTTCAATAAATGGCTGATAACGTAAAAGGGCCTTTACAGAAACAGACAGCTAAACCTTGTTTCTCGTAATTGCTTGGGTTTTTACTATCTATATAAATGTCTATGAAAGGGAAAACCTAGGGTCACGTGTAGGAAAACTGTCTTGGCCTAAGACCTTCTTTGTTGAACATAGCAACCAATCAGAGCTCCCCTTTCATTTCATATAGTGCTCTGGAAACATGAAAGGGAAACTCTGGTTGCTATGGGCAACAAAGAAAGTCTTAGACCTAGACAGTTTTCAAACATGAGGCCCCTAGTATCAGATATTAGTTATCTAAGATACATGCTTTCAGTCTTTTTCTTAATCTTTGACTGCTATTGAGTATAAATGCTGATATCACACTCATTAGACAGCACAGTGGCTCAGTGGTTAACTCTATTTCCATGCAACCCTGGGGTTGTGTGTTCAAATCACGAAAAAAAACATCTGCTGGAGTTGTATGGGGGCCTCCCTAAAAAAACCTAATAACGGTTAAATGAAAAAAATTAAACCCCAAAAAAAGGGGGGACAGGACTAATATTAGTGATGACAATGTCTGTGCAGTAATGTGGCATATATTAGTATTATATAAATGAATATAATAAATGTGTGATTTCTATAATTTTAGATGATTATATTAACTTGATTTTTTAGGAGTAAAAACATTTTATTAGAATGTGAGTTGCCTTCAGGGCTGATTTTTCAATTCATTATATTAATCTTTGCTCTTTTAATGTTGTTTAGCAGTGATAAGATACAGAATCACTGTAATGGACAGTTTTCCCACAGTCTACATCTCAGATATCATTGATTTATCCCTAAACTTAGACTCACATACAGGACATAAACTGGAACCCAACTTACATTCCACTACTACAGCCCTACTAATATCTACTCCAAGAAAATGTTTACAAAACATGTATAAAAATTAATAAAGCATTAAAGTGTCAAAATAACTAATGACACTGCATGAATGAATCAAGTTTCTTAGGGGACCCCTTCTGGTTTATCTTTCTGGTTAAAAAAAAGCATTAATGCTATTTATATACATTGTTCATTCCAAGGAAAACTAATTATTTATGTAACTCATCTTCAAAGACCTTTCTGAGCCTCTCTGATCATCTGTATGGAACAGCATGGTCAGTAGTCCCGCACAATTGTAAAGTCATTACAAATCATAGACCCACCAGATTATTAGTTCGCTGCCAGGGTCCCAAATTAATTATTTTTTCAAAGAACAAATGTTTTATAACAAGGCAATTTGCAGGTTTAGTATAATTTTGTCCCAAACAGATTTAATGTTCATTCGGCAGACCCCTGAACTCCTAGCAACGTTTGTTGTAAAAAAGGGGGGAGATCCAGCCACTTGGTGTGCTTCCAGTACAATCGATCATGCTTAGACATCCACAAAACTTTTAAGGTATTCCAAACAATTTAATCCCCATGGTGCCTCAAAAGGAGTAACGCCAGAAAATGTTAATGCTGGCAATAAGACAATGCAGTGAAATGTGAAAATATGAATTCATCTTAATAAAAAAAACTGTTGAATTTATTTAATGCAGATTAAAACTCAAACTGTTATTCAGTCTTGTCTTCCTGGCTGTAGTCTGTTGACACTCAGTATGAAGCCTGTTCTTACAGTTATAAAAGTTGTGTGTGCTTTATAAACATAAATTTTGACTCATCACTGAGGTTGTATATTTGAATAGACGTCAACTTGTGGCCTTTGCTTTCCATCTGATAAAGGACTTATAATGTTTTACTGAAATCCAGAAGTTATAGGGGCAGATTTACAGTAAATGGTTGATACGTAGAAACTATAAACTTAGGCAGTCTAAGGACACACCAAATTTATTACAGTGACTCATGCTGTTTAATACCCTTTTTTAAAAAATCTATTCTTGTAGCCAATAGGTTTGGATCTCTGCAAAAAAATTCCATAATCTAGGTGCAATTATGGACTATGTCGTTGCATTTTATTAGGGTTACTTCCCCCCAAAAAAATCTCACATGGAATCCCTAAGTCTTCATTCATCTCCCTTCGATGTTTTTTGTGCACATTTTTGCTTTCCTGTGCACAAGCACAAGCTCTTTACTGTGCTTTGTGTATCTTACTAACACCCATTCTCATTTTCTGTACATGCCTCCTGTTTCCTCACATACCTGGGGAGACAGAACCAAAGGGGTGTAGCTTCAAGTCTGGACCCCCTCACCCCCAAAAAAAGCAACCCCTAGATCACCTAATCTCCTGTGCTCAATACAGAAATGTTACATTTCCTGCCATTAAACAGCTATGTAGAACTACTGGAACCCATGTAATGAAATACATAACGAAAAAGCCAAATTTTGGGAGAGATATTGTTTAGAAAATGCTTGTTAGAAACTGTACAACCCCCTTAAGCCATTGAAATATAACGTCTGTCAGGCAGTCAGGCATTTTCATTTTTTAACTACAGAGCCAAGTAGGGGGCTGAATGGCTTTAACCAGCATATCTTCACTGAGGGGAATTGAGGTTCTTGTAAGGAGCAAATAGTCTTTTATATAATATAGAAATAGGACACAAGTGCCCCATGGGCAGCTCTGAGTGAGGCAAGTGTTCTCTCTTCTTCATTATCCAAGACCCCCCTATTTGACGTGATAAAGCATCCTAATGAGATTAACCATGTACAGCAACATACATTTTCTCTCTACAAAGATGTTAATTTAATTTTGAAAACACCTATAACGGACTCCCTTTGACTAAAACAACCCTTAGAACATATACTTTGCAATATTTTATTTGTATTTATATTTGTATTCTGAAAAAGGATAATTATCTTTCATTTTGTGTATCAAAAACATTCAAATATTTTAATATCATCAGACTTGTTATCAGTAAAGCCAGGATAATGTCACGACTGCATGATTTAAATTTCTTGGATTTACTAATGGGCTGACATTGTGTGATGCCAAAACAACAAATTTCTCATCATCAGCTCTGTCACAAGACGGCCTAGAGGTCACCAAATGACTTATTGACCCTGTGTAGTTATACTGAGGTCATAGCAATCCCAGTCAGATTATCGAAGTGGTTTGGCTGCTACAAATAGAAAAATCATTATTGCTTTAGTGATTTAACCAATTTTTAATTTCTCAAATCCGGTAAAGGGTTTAGTGCATTCAAATCCTTTTTACACTAGAGAAGCTTATTTTTTGGTTTTGCTGATCAAGCAACTCTTAAAGTGACTTTCTGGCAATTATCAATTAAAATTTATTTTAAAAATGGGCCTACTATAGTCATGTAAGATACCAATGAAATTCATCTTTTACTCTGGTCCCTTAAATACAATTTATAAATGTAATCTGCAGTATTTAGTTCTTTAACCTTTTGTACACCTTGATGTAACTTTACATTGTGGTTTTGACTAACTCCCAACACCACAAAATAGGGTAGGGTATGTTTACACGGCCTATTTTGGCACATAATTTAGTGTGTATTGTGCACAAAATGTTTTCTGAAATACGCCCAAAACAATGTTCTAAAGAATGCTCACAGACTGTAATCGAAAATACGCACCGTCTTTCAAATGACACAAATTTTACTCCCGTATTTTTCGATGCACCTTAAAAGGATTGACATGTCAATTCTTTTCAGGCATATGCATACCATCAAATAGAGAAGTATGGGAGGCAGATATCTGCTTTGGATGATTGCGTGTTGTATTTGCATTGAAACTACGTGCTTGTAAGTGCATAATTCCGACAACTCAACAAATCCATTTAGCGGCGCAAACCAGTGCACGACATAAAACGTCATGCTAAATCCACCATACAGTTATAATGAAGGGATGTCACATATATTCCAAAAGGCTCATGAGCTAGGACTCTACAGAACAACCTACTGGATGTAGTGTAATAATGTAAGGATTATTGAGGGTTTAAGGGGATTCAGTAGGAGTTCTACGGGCCCAAAACCCTTTTAAAAATTTCAGTATTGTTTTGTAAATAATTTGTTTATCTTGTTTATATGTTTAGCTTCACATATTGTTGCAGGAAAATCATTCAAATTCGGTGGCACTCTCTGTTTCCAAAAAGCTGCTATCAGACATATTCCTATCGTAAAGATATGTAGAATTTTTGAAGCACTTTTAGGTCAAACTTTGGTAAAAATATTTAGAAGAAAAACTGAGGGGTCCAAAAGTATTCTACAATGGAGCACTTTTAATATTACAACGCAATTTGAAAGGTTGTATGAGGGAGCATTCCCCCAAAAATGGGTGAGAGAACAAGAAAAGGTGTCACACCTATAACGTTTCCCTGATCCCTGCTGTTTTTTTGTCTTATTTGTACTTCCACTACGTATTTACACTGAACGACACATATGTTTATCACTAGGTAATTAACTTTGGTATATAGGTGTGTATATGTTGAATTTTTAGTATGCTAAGACTAAGGGCCAGTATGTTGTGGGCCTGAAACGCATAAGGCTATGTTCACACGGCTTATTTCTGAGCATATTTGCGGATATAATAACATCCGCAAATACGTCCCGAAATCCGTTTCAAATACGTGTCACAAAGTGTAGCACGTATTTCGCGTCGTAAATACATTCCCCATTCTTTACTATGGGGATTTACATTGCAAAATACGCCTCAATAAGTGACAGGGGACTTAATTTTACGATCGGATTTACGGACGTATTTACGCCCGCAAATACGTTGCGAAAATACGCCTTGTTTGAATGGCGAGGCATATTTTACATTGGAATCAATGCTAATCTAATTGTTCATTATTTGAAACGTATTTCGGGACGTATTTGCAGACGTAAATACGTCCCGAAATAAGCAGTGTGAGCATAGCCTTAGATATTTTTTGTCCTGTTTGTCATCATTTTATTCGCTTCTCAATAAATCTGCAATACTCTTCCTCTTTCTTTTTGCCTCTCTTTCTATGCTTTTTTGCCTCTTCTGAGGATGTATATGCAGTTAAAAAAAAACACATCTCCAGGTCTGCCATGCTCAAGGGCCCATTGAGGGTTTCCCCTATTCCCCTGTGGGCCCGTCTGAGCCTGACTACCCCAGTACCCAATGCACCAGGGAAGATCTAATGTGATGGTCCACTTCTGAGGTTCCTGCGGGCTAATATTTTTAGCATAGAAAGGATTCAACAGCCAAACAGTATCAGACTGCAGCTACCTTGACTGGTTCTGAGAAAGGGGGAACTCCATGTCATTTTTTTTTATTCATTTATTTCTAGATTTTTCAATAAACTTATCCTTAAAAAATGTGGGATTCTCTCTTTCTACAACCAGCCAAGATAAAACCAACAGCTGCATGCTGATAATATCAGAATGCAAAGGTTGGATACATGGATACTGGTTCCTTCTCACCCTAAAAATACCAGCCTGCAGTCTTCCCAGAAGGGAGCTGTCACATTAGAGGATCCACCTCTGATAATAACTTGGGTTTTCCCAGTACCCCTGGTGCATTGGGTGCTGGTGTAATAGGGGGTAGAGGTGAGTGTCAGAATTGGTGAATAGTAAAACTTCTGGCTGACACCAAGCCCCAGCGCTAGTTACCGAGAGATGTCTGTTAGATGTCTTCATTACTAACACTGCTATAAAATTATAAAAAAAAAAAATTAAGCTATGCCCTGAAAGACTCTTTCCACAACTATTTTGTAACTGCAGTGTAATCACTTTTAATAAGTTTGCAGAGCACCTGCATGCACTAATATCTACCACCTTATTTTATCTGTATGGTGGAAATATTGGTAGTAGTGGCAGTAGTATAGCAGTTTATATTCAGGAACAGTGTGGCAATATTATTAATCACTATGAAGTGGTGATTAAGGGGTTTTTTAAAAAAGGGTGGATTAAAATTTTGACTTGTTTTGCTTCT
>JAODAL010053710.1:0-25096 GCA_025379985.1 Phyllomedusa bahiana
TGAATCTTGTCCTTTTCCTCCCCAAATCTTTTGGTTTTGGGAATATATTATCACTCCGGTTGGGAGGGACCTCAGGAGATAGTATCGGATTTTGCTAAATATTTTAATGAACCTTTCTTTCACATTTCAATAGTCTGATTCCTTTGTTTCATTTTTGGATGTTACACTTAAAGGAGTCCCTAATGAGAGTATCTTAGTTGCCCCTTTTAGGAAAATTATGGGGGAAACAAAATCCTGACAGCGTTATCATCTCACCCTTACCATGTGGTAGATAACATACCTGTGAGTCAACTCATACGCATCAAAAGAAATGCCTCTACGGATGCGATCTTTGACAAAAATCAGGGAGAGATAGTTGCAAGACTTAAACAGAGACACTATTTCAAAAGAGTTTGGGATAGAGTGCAATCTAGGGTGTCCTCCATTCCCAAAGAGAATCTTCTTGTAGGGGGTAATAATAAAAAAATCTCCCCATCATGGAACTAACAATGCAAGTAGTGATCATTGTCAAAAGTAATCTACCACTATTATTCACACAGGAGAATATATGTAACACTATTAAGGGGAAAGTTAGATATGTTTCTAAAAAAGGTCCATTCCTGGGTTCCATATTTTCATCTAGATTGTTCTATTCAGAGAACAAATCTTCGGGCAGTTGGTTACATACAACTGGCTCATTGTTGTGGCGATGATAGATATATATCCTGTAAACATATAATTCTACATTTTTTACATCCACGTCTACAGGTGAAATTTTTGAGATTCTCTCATATATTAATTGCAATACTTGTTCAGTTATCTATTTGATCACTTGCACTGAATGTTCGGTACAATATGTACTTCTGCCAGTCTTAAACAAAAAATTTGTAGACATATTTCCGATGCACATAGAATAGATGCAGTCGGAACATCATTTTGGGGAAATTAAATATTTTGTTTTTTTTAGGCATAGAAAATGTTTATAAACAGGTATGAGGGGGAGACCTTTGAAAAAAAATGCTCTCCAGGGAAGCCTGGTGGATTTTTTGCCTTAATACTAGAACCCCAAATGGTTTAAATAAAAGGCATGACATAATGTTTCAATATTGAATTTTCATATATTTGTTGCAACATGTGCAGTATTGTTTTTAGTTAACTTAGGTTTTTATTTAGTTCATTAACTAGTCATGTGACCTGTTTGTTTTGTATAAAAAGAGGGTGTTACTTAATTTACGTCACACTATGATTAAGGGATGTTATCCTGAAATGCGTAAGTGTGTTTTTACCGCATAATATGTTGCCTGTTTGAAGTTTTTATTGATGGATTACAATAAAGCTACAAGTATTTTTTCATTTTTAACTACTAAATTTTTTTGCTGCTGGAATTACGTCTCACATTAGTTTAATCTGCCTCCATGCTTTGGGACTCTTTCCGTGCAGTGTATAGGATTACAAGGATAAGGAGAGGGTGAGCTAATTTCTGCATGCATTTCTTTGGTAGTGTTGGGTGGGAGTCCATTCCCACATTTCAGTACAGGCTTTATCGGACTTTGTCAGCCCTTTTAAAGCTTTGCTCAGTTGGACATCAGAGGTTTTGGTTCACTGCCAGGAGTTGGGAGCAACAGCAGAGCTGAGTAGATGGCTCTGACAACCCATGACTAAGGAAAGGCAGGTGTGGGAAATCTGCAGTAGCCTGAACCAGCAGGTCACTGGTGAAAGTGTGTATTTGTGGTACTGGGTGATATTCCCAGATCATGGATAGAAATGGAAGTTCTATATCTTGAGTTAATGGCCAGATAGCCTTGGATTTATGTTTATTTTTTTCTGTATTGATCCTGCAAAAGGAATAAAGCTGGCTGAGGCCAGTTTTAATATACAGTTCTGTGTAAGTGCCATCTATGTTACCAAGAACAGCAATCTCAAAGCGAAGGGACTTCCAGGATTGCCCAAGATTGTGGCTGGACACAAGTGAGTGCCTAAAAGGGAAAGGAGAAAAAACTAAGCCTTATCTTATGCAGATGCAAAGGACCAAGCATTATGAAATCCGTCTGTCAGCTAATGTTCCATCTGAATCCTGATATCCTACTTAGTACATCTAGGATACAACACTTGTTTTCCCTAATAACCTGAAATTGATTATGTCAAAGATTTGGAATTAAAGACCATATGTTAAAGAAGAATTTGAATGCTGCTTTTTGCTGTACTATAGTAGCTCCAAGTCATCTTCCATAAAAATACACCACATTAAATGTTTCCTGTGTTATTCTATGGAGATTAAATTCTGCAAATTCTCCTATAATCTGTGTGGATTTTTTCATGGTACTATGCAGATTTTTTGTAGTATATCCTCAACTTTAATATAAAATTTAAAATACATTACACCCTAGTGTGCACCACATAATATTACAGATTTTATGGCATTTTGCCTAGAAAATTACACAGGTAATAAAAGTTTGTGACTTTTTTGCATGAGGAAAAAAGATGAGTTTGCAATTTAGCTAGTGCTATAATGATTGTAGTTGTAGGAGCTTTGACCACAACTAAGTGTGAAAAGGAAGGGGAACCAACTAGTAGCATTGCTAGCACCAGAAAACCAGGGCAAATGTCTTGGATCCCCAGATAAGTATCACTTTGAACTGTATCTATGTTCTCAGGAAGCAGATCCAGTTACAAACTATAGCAGAACAAAAGGCAAATGGCCACCAGCCCTGCCACCTTTTCTTGTAAGCCACAAACTGCTTAAGGCCTGTGGCCTACAAGAAGTCAGAAGCAGATGGGGCAATAGTGTTCCAGCCCAGTAGTGCCACTACATCATGCTGTCTGTTTTGGGGTGTGTACAGAAGTAAGAGGACCAAGAACATTAGCACTGGAACAAGGAATGGTGACTTTCAGTTTTTTTTATTTTCATTGGTACAAAGGGGCCATTATTAATAGGGAAGAAAGTGAACTATAGGGCACAAAAAGACTATCTGTATGAGGGCACAAATACAGAACATTGTTAGTGTTTTGGGGACATTGATATGTTTTTTTCTTTTTTCTTATTTCAGACCCTCAGAGACTTCCAGTATGTTTTCTTTTGGAGTTCTCTAAGAAGGTCTTATTTTATTTTATTTTTTTTAAACCATGAAGTTTTTTATTGAAGTTTTAATTGTAGTGGGAGAGGAAAGACAAATGTACAAAAAGGGGTAGAGGCTTGCTAGCCTAAATAACAGACAAAAACAATAAAACATTAAACAACAATAACCAAATGGTCATGGTCCCAATATGATCAAGTCTATTAAGAAGTTGAAAGTCACCAAACATTTTTCAGAATAACATAGGTATCCATTAGGCTTTGGGGTTACTTGAGGCCAAAGTCGGTCCACTCCTGGTCATATTTAGATCTCCTCCAAACTTCCCACTTGCTTCTTGTTTTAGCCACCAGATGTGGAGGTACAGAGAGAGAGAGGTTTTGCATCTATAGTAGAAATTAATTCTATCACTTCTGTCAGGGTTGGGGGTAATGAAGATTTCCAATGTAGAGCTATTGAGAGTCTTGTAGCAATAAGTATATATTGAAGAACGGTTTTGGTTTGAGTGGGGAACTCTTTTAGAAATAAATTTAAGATGGCTAGCATAGGAACTAGCTGGACATGAAAGTGAACCACCTCATCTATTAGAACGTTTACGCTTGACCAAAGGTTTTTGATGATTGGGCATCTCCACCACGTATGAGATAGAATACCCTCTCCAGTAAAATCTAGAATGTGATGTTGAGAAATGAGCAAGACACATGGGATTTAAGTACCATCGTAGGTAAAGCTTCTTCATAAGTTCAAAATCATTAATGCATCTAGAGTGACTAGCAACTGAGGATGAGACTGTCCTCCAAGCCTGCCATGGGAAAAAGTATGACAATTCCTCTTCCCATTTTATTATATAAAAAGGTTTTACATCTTTGCTGCCTGTCATTAGAAGATTATACACTACTGAGATTCCCTTGCAGAACACTTTTTTATGGGATAAAAAGCTATGATAAGGAGTAGGAACCATTTGTGGTTTCAGCCAGTTCCATGATTGGACAGCGTGTCTTATTTGTAAGTATTGGTAGAAGCATGATCTAGGTAGATCATATGCCATGCTTAATTCCGAAAATGATTTGAGAGACGTCCCATCAAATAAGTTGTCTATGAAGGCAATTCCTGCGGTTCACCAGTTTGACAGTGGAAGTGAGGTTATGCTGACTCCAATCACGGAAAATGGACATGTTTCTTTAGAGATTTGCACCCAATTTTTAGGGACCAAGTATCTGGACCAGGCTTTAATAGCATGGGTTAGGGAGAGAAGTTGTAAGTGGGGATGTTCGATACTCAGAAGGGCGGCTATCAGGATGTCTTTAAAAGAGTGTGGGTGGACTGAGGCATTCTCCAACTGGGACTTGCCTTGGAGGTCTGTCGCAAACCAAAGAAAAGAAATGGAGTCCAAAACAGAAGCTATGTTGTAAGATAACAGATATGGAACTGACATACTCCCTCTTTTGAGGTGCAAATGGAGATATTGGGCCACATGTATGAAATGGTTTTGGTCTAAAACTCACTTTTTTCCCCATATGTTTCATTTTTTACATCTAGATCTTTTATCACTACATATATACCTTAAAAGTTGAGATTAGAGAGTCTTCTTTTTATGTTGTTATAAGTTAACTGTTATGCAGGTGTCCTCTGCTTGTCTGTACAATTGTATTCAAAAGTGTCTTCTCTGTTGCTGCTCTGCAAAGAAGCTGTACCATTCCCCTTAAGTGGCTCATTTAAACACACCAGGAGTCTCCACTTATAAATCTGAATTGGCTAAGTCAACTTAGCCTCCAGTAGACTCTCACATTATGATTGTAAAGGATAAATCAATCTTCAGTTCAATGCAATTTCACAAGTGGACAGTGGGTAGAAAAATTAGTGTTGTACACAAGAGGTAAAACACTCCTTAAGTGCATGATGAAGTCTTACAGCCGCCATGTGCTTCACTTCTGCTGCTTGGTAAGTGGATCCAAGTGCAATGAACAGAAACAATTTGCCACATGGCAACATACACGATTAATTTAAAAACAACCCTCAAAATTTACCGTTCATAAACAAAATAAAAAAATAAATAATGCCTTTTTAAACACCATCTCAAAAAAACCCAAAAAAGAAAAAAAAACAAACCCCGTCAAAATTTGACAGGGAACAAATTTACAACCCATTTTTTCAAAAATTTTGCTTCCTTAAAAAATTTAAGGGGGGTTATAAAAAACCATTTGAGCTAAGTGGAAATAAAATTTTTTCTTTTTATCACGAAATTGTAACACGTAAAATTTTTTTAAAAAGCATGAGACAAGTTTTACGAATTTTGGGAAACATTTAAAAATTTTCCCCCGCAGCATTAATTTCCCCTGAAAAGAAATGTTTTGCTGTTGAAATTTTTTTTGTAACCCCAAAAAAAAAATAAAAACTTTATTTATAAAAGCCCCAAAATATTCCGCCACTTTAAAAAATTTAAGGGGAAACGTACAGACATCACACCAAATTTAAAAATAATTACAAATGAGACACAAAAGGGTTTAGGGGCCCCGCTCGGAGAGCAAAACAATCCATAAAGGGTATGGGGGAAACATAAAGGTTTTCAATGGTCCCCGCCTTGTTTTATAAATAGGGGGTGTTTAAAATGAAAAATTTATGGGAAAACCCGGGCAGAAAAAACTTAAAAACAGAAAAAAGGGCCCGTGGGTTGGCCCCAGTGTAAAGGGGGTGACAAATGTTTGATTGCATTAGGGGCTTTTAGGCCAGACCCAGGGGAAAATTTTTTATCAGGGGCCCCCTTTAAAAATGGGGAGGGTTTGGAAAAAACCTGAAACGCCCCAGTACATATTCCAGAGAATTGGTGCGCACGTTTTGGGAAACTTTAAAAACGGGGATGGGAGGTTCGGGTTTATTGAAAATTGGGAAACCCATATCAGCACAACCGAGAAGGGGGGGTCAGGTGATAGACAGAACCAGGGAGGGGAAAAAGTAGGGGGGCAGCCTGTGGAGAGCTTTATGAGTAAAGCTGAGTTTATAAGTATCCTGTACTTAATGGGGAACCAACCCTGACGGGCAAAGGTAGAGGCCCTTAGTATAGCGTTTTGGAGAGAAAAATGAAACCTTTCCCGCTGCAAACAGGACAATTGGAAGGGGAGCTTTGCACAGAGGGACCGAAAAGCAAGGGTTACAGTAATCCAAAACGAGAAAGAATAAAGCAGTAATAGATTTGAGTTGTTTTCCCACGTGGAAAAAACGGGTGAAATTTTGGAGAAGTTCTTGAGGGGCAGGGGCAAGGGGGGCGGGCAAGGGTTTTTGGGTATAGGGGTGAAAAGGGCAATCAGAAATTTTAGTATAACCCCAAGACAGCGGCCTGCCCGCCTAGAAGAAATGTGGTACCACATACATAAACAGAAAAAAGGGGGGGGTTGGTTTTTAGAAGGCCGAAAGAAAAAGAAGTTCCCTTTAGGGAGGGGTTTTTTTTTCAATGAGAGAAAGGGCATGAAACAAGGGCAGCGGGAGACAGTCAATTTGGTTTTTGTAGCAGGGCTGGAGGGATGTCACGGGAGGGGGTTTTTTTTAATTGGGTTTTCACACGAAAAGATGGTAATGGAAGCCAAAACCACTGAAAGTTTGTCCCCCAAAGGGGGGGGGTGAACAATTTTAAAGGGAGAGGACCTAAACTGACCCTGAGGAACTCCAACACAAAAAAGGGAAAAGGAGAGGGATGGGAAACCGAAAAAAAAGACACTGAAAGGGGGTGGTCCAAAAGGGAGGAAGAGAACCAAGCGAGAGCTGTTCCTGGAGGCCAATTTGGGGCCAAGCAACTGAGGGGGAAGATGGTGATCCACAAGGGCAAACCTGCAGAGAGATCCAAAAGAACAGCAAGGATTTAATTTCCCGAATTTTGCTGGTTTTGGAGTCATTTGAGACTTTTAAAATAAGGCATTTCCGTGCGTTAGGTGCGGAAAAACCTTTATTGAGAGGGGCCCCAAAAGAGAGTTAGTAAGAGATAGCGGATTAGGCAGAGTAGACCCCAAACGTTCCAAATTTGGAGATGAAAGGGGAGGTTTGAAAACTGTCAATTTTTTTAGCAGTAAAACGGGGTCCAAGAGGGCTTTTTTAGTAAAGGGTTTTTGATGGGCGTGTTTTAAGGAAATTTTAAAGATCCCAAATGGAAGGGGAAAAGGTTAAAAGATACATTAAAATGAAGAGGGCACTGAGAAAAAAGACTGGGCGAGGTGGGATGGAAAGGGGGGCAGGAGAGCAGGGTGGTGGGCGACAACAGGAGAACCTGGACACTTTTTTCCCGTACCCGGGTTTAAGAGCTGAGAGCAGATAGAGGGCCAGGATGGGGGTGGGTATTAAAATTTTGGGGGCGAAATAAGGTTTAACCGGATATTTTAAAATTTTTCTTTGAAAATGATGGCCAGGTCAATTTACCAGAGGGGCATGACTTGGGGGCCCGACTCTAAAGGGCCCTTTGGGGGGGAGTGGGAAAGGTTTTAAAGAAAGGGGTTTTTGGTTGTTGTTTTTTAGAAAGAGGGGGAAATATTTTTTTTTTGGCGCAGTGAAGGGGAGTGTGGTAAATCCCGAGCATGAATTTGTAGTGGAAAATCTGCAGGTACTTTTGCCTTTCTCCACAGCCCCCTCAGCCACCTGGAAAAAGGCCTTTCAATGGCGATTTTGAGGGGGTGCCAAGGCTGCGGGCCCCCTGACTCTGGGGTGCGGGGTCCTGAGTGTGCGAACATGTCCCCGGGTGGTTTTGAGAGTTTCATTGTAACGTTTGACAGCGTGGGCCGGACCGGAGAGGGGGAAAATTGGGGGGAGTGAGGAAATTATTTTTCTGGGGAGTTCCTGATTTTTAAAAAGGGGCGTAAATTTTGGGAAAAAGGGGATGACAGGTTTGTTTTCCCCAAAATTAGTTTGGAATGAAGGAGTAAAAGGGTTTTGGGCAGAGAGAGCATAAGGAAATTTGTGAAGTTAAAAATTGAGGGAAAAATGACAAAGACCAGATCCAGAACTTCCCATCCTTGTGGTTGGAGAGTCATTTAAAAAGGGGAGAGGCCAAGAAAGAGGTTATGAAAGAAAAATGTGAGTTTAAAGGGACAAAGGGGGCATCAATGGGGAAATTTAAATCCCCCCATATAAAAGTGGGTATTTCCCGAAAGAGGGAAATGTGGGGGCCAGGCAGCAAAATGATCCCGAAACTGGCGTGTGACCAGGGGGTCTGAAAAACAAGGGGACTCTGATGGGAAAAAGGGCCCAAAAAGGGCTAAGGGTTTTGGGGCCCAAAGGGGAAAATAGTGAGGTTTTCAGGGGGAAAGACCTGGGGAAGGCAATGGGAAAGAAGTAATCCGACTCCTCCACCCGGCCCCCTTTTTCAGGCTGGGGGGGTGGGAAATGTAGACCCCCCATAGGGGAAGGGAAAGGGGAAACGTTTTCCAGATGGCTGGGGCCATTTTCTTTAGGCCACAGGGTTTAGGGGGTTAGAGTTTTTTTTCGGGGTGGGGCGAACCTGTCCAGGGGGGTTTTGAAGTTTCATTGTAACGTTTGACAGCGTGGTCCCGGGCCGGAAGGGGGGAATTGGGTTGGGAAATGAGGACTGTAAAAGGTTCTGTTATTCCTGAGGGAATTTAAAGGGCGGGTATTTCGGAATGTTTGGGTGAGCAGGTTTTCCAGAGAAATTTGTGAAAGAAGGAGATAAGGGTTTTTGGTCGAGAGAGCAAAAAGGAGAATTAGTGAAATTTTTGAAATTGAGGAAAGGGGAAAACAGGAAAACCCCGATCCCCCCGGGCTTCCCAACCTTGTGGGTTGGAATTCCCTAAACTGCGAAGGCCCCAAAGAATAGGTTAGTGAAGAAACGTGAGGCCAAAAGGGGAAACACGGGGTCATCAATGGGGATGTTTTAAATCAAACCCCTTATGAGAGTGGGTAATTTCCCGTAAGAGAAGTGGGGAAACCAGGCCCCAAAATGATCCCAAAAATGGCGGTGTTACCAGGGGGTCTGAAAAACTCACTTGATGGAAAATGGCCGAAAAAGCTAGGGGTGGACCCAAAGGGGGGAAAGGGGGTGAGGGTAAAAGGGGGGAAAGACCTTTGGTTTTTTAAATGCAATGTTTGGGGAGAAAAATAAACCACTCCTTTCCAAACCCCGGCCCCGTTCTCCGGTCCGGGGGGGTGGGTGAAATTTAGGCCGCCCAAAATTTTAACCGGGAAGGGAAGGTGTCAGAAAGGCTGGAAACCATGTTTCTGTAGGGCCAGCAGGTTTTACGAGTTGAGAGAAAAAGGTCAGAAAAAGCATTAGTTTTTTTTGCAAGGGCGGATCGGCGTTCCATAGGGCACCTTAAAAGGGGGAGAAAAAAAAACTTTCAAACGAATAGCAACCGGTTGCAGGGTTCTAAGGGGGGCAGAGGGGGGAGGGGGGGATGAGCATTTAAGGGGGGTGGGCAAAGGGGAAAGGAAAAAAAGAAACAATTGTTCAGTGATAATATGAGGCGTTTGTGCATAAATTGACGGAGGTTTGGGGGGGGTTTTAAAAGGGAAAAAAAGCCCCTGGGGGATTATACATAGGTGGGGAAGCAAAGAGGACTTATTTGGTTTAAAAATTTTTTGAGGGCAAGACCGGGTGGGGAAATAGGAGCAGATGGGTGCAAAGGGAGATAGAAATAGCAAGCCCTGGAAATTTTGGGGTATGGGGACGAAGTGGGAGCTACTTACAAAAACGAGAGTCCCCCGCTCCCTTATGCTCAAATTTCCCCCCGCCAAATTTCTGGATAATTTTTGAGGGTAAGCCACTTCTAAATTTGCCACTTGAAATTTGGCCCCTTATATTAAGGGCCCCCAGACCCGGGGCCACAGACCGGAGCTCCCGCCCCAAAATTTTCTTTTCCCAACTATGATTAATTGAAATTGACATTAAAGGGGATTCAGGTTGGCCCTAAATGAGTGGGGGCTTTCAAATAAAGGGGGGGTCTGCACAAACAACACTTCAAGGGGAATATCTGGGAAATTTATGGCTACACAAAAAAACACAGGGGAAAAATTTTGGGAAACAGAGCTGGGCCAAAAAAAACTAGACAAAAACATACCAATTTTAAAATAGGGAGAGGCAATTAACATATAAACTGTGGTTTTGCTGGGATTTTTTCTGTTTCCCCAGAAAAGGGCGTACCCTTTAAAAAAGGGAGAGACAAATTTTGACATATAATGCTGTGGTTTGGCTGGGATTTGCTGTTCACCAGAAAAGACGTTCCATTTAAACTGGGGCCGGAATATTAGACATATAATGCTGGGGTTTTTGGTGGGATTTGCTGTTCACCAGAAAAGACGTTACATTTAAACTAGGCAGAGAATTTTTAGACATATAATGCTGTGGTTTGGCTGGGATTTGCTGTTCACCAAGAATAGACGTACCATTTAAACTAGGAAGAGACAATTAGACCATATAATGCTGTGGTTTGGCTGGGATTTGCGGTTCACCAGACAAGACTACCATTTAAACTAGGCAGAGACAATTAGACATATAATGCTGTGGTTTGGCTGGGATTTGCTGTTCACAAGAAAAAAAGTACCTGTAAAGAGATGAAGAGAACCATAGCCCTTTGATATTACGGACTCCAAAGTCTGCTCTATTAAGTTCTGGGATATTTCTGAGGATTGCCACTTCTAAATTGCCACTTAGAAATTTGGCACATGATATTTGGCCCTAGACCTCGGTCCACAGACCGGAGCTCTGCAACTTATCCACACTTGGTGCTTCCCGTATTAGTGTCTAGAAATAGTCAGCTAGCATCGATGGATTCTAGTAGCTGTGATAATGCTTTTCCATCGTAGCAATATCTTAGTGAAACCATTCACTATGTTCATCACTGATTGCATCACGATTTGCAGGAAGGAATTTCAAATATGAATGCAGAAAATTAATTTTCAGTGACATGTTGCACTTCATTGCTTTGTAAGCTTCAAGAAGGTTGTCAACCAAATCAATGTAGTTTGGTGCTGGATATTTGCTGAGGAAATTCTCACAAACATTCCTGAATTATTTCCAAGCAATTTTCTCAGGTCCCACCAGCAGCTCTTCGAAGTGCTTGTCCATGATATGTTGGATTTGTGGACCAATAAAAATGCCTTTTCTTTAATCTCGGCATTAGTTATACTTGGGAATATTTGTCTCAAATAATGAAAACCTTCTGCTTCTTTGTTCATTGCTTTCACAAAACTTGTCATCAACCCAAGTTTTCTGTGAAGACATATCATTGCTGGGATCACAAGAGCTTTATATGTGACATTTTTCTGCCCAGGAGTCAACGGATTATGGATTGGCAACTTCACTCTTCCGTAATGTGACTGCTTTGTATGGCTGTCCCATTTGCAGATGAAACTGCGGTACTTAGTAAACCCTAGTTGCAATCCGGGCAGTAGTGCCAATACTTTTAAGTTTTCACAGATGTTCCAGTTGTAGTTGCTTTACTTGATATATTTCAACAACAGTTCCATGTTCTCTTATGTTTCTTTTATGTGCACAGCATAGCCAATAGGTATTTAAAGATGCACATTACCATTGTGTAAAAAGACAGCCTTGAGGTTTAACACTGATAAAATAATAGCGAGAAGCAAAAAATTGTGTCAAGTCATCTTGGCGGCTTCAAAAGACAGAAACTTTTGTAGCAGGTGACAGCAAATGCCATTCTTAAAGTCTTGATGCCAGTAACTCTGCATTTGCTTTTGACTAAAGTTAGCCCCGGACCAAGTCAGTTTTCAGTTTTGGCTGTGTTATAAAATGAGGCTCACCAGATATATTTGGCTCAAAGTCTGAATAAGCATCGTTCCCCATCTTTGACCCATGGACTGCAACATTGTAATAATAATAATAATAATAATAATAATTTAATTTATTTTTAGCGCCAACATATTCCGCAGCACTTTACAATATAGAGGGTATAACCACAGACAAACCAGACATTACATTATAAAAAAGCTACTTACAAATCAGACCTGAGGTGCAAGGGTCCTGCTCGCAAGCGCTTACAATCTATTAGGGTGTATGGGTGAAACGAAGGGTGAGAAGTGCTTGGTTTACAATGGTCCAGCCATGTTACATAAATATGGGTTAGTATACATAAAAAAAATGGATGAGCCTGCCATCCCAACCAATCATCTATATACAGATAAGTGCCTGTGGGTGCCAAAATGCAGGAAGTGATGAATGTGTGACAGAATTTGGGGGGTTAACAATTAGGGATCTTGGTAGGCTTGTCTAAGAAGATGAGATTTCAGAGCGCACTTAAGACTGTGAGGGTTGTGAGTGTGCCTGATCACATGGGGTAACATGTTCCAGAGAACTGGTGCAATACATGCAAAATCTTGTAGACGGGCATGGGATATTCGAATGAGTGAGGTGTGTAATCTCAGATCAGTAGCAGAGCGGAGACACCGGGTAGGGTGATAGACAGAGATGTAGGAGAGTGCAGCACTGTGGAGAGCTTTATGTATGAGAGTGATTAATTTATGTTGTATTCTGTACTGAATGGGCAACCAGAACAGTGACTGACACAGGGTAGAGGCATCAGTATAGCATCTGGAAAGAAAGACAAGCCTGGCTACTGCATTCAGGACAGATTGGAGAGGGGAGAGTTTACAGAGAGGGAGTCAAAACGAGAAAGAGTAAGAGCAAAAATAAGAGTCTGGGTTGTTTCCACAGTGAGAAAAGAATGGATTCTGGAGATGTTCTTAAGGTGCAGGTGACAGGAGCGGGCAAGGGATTGGATATATGGGGTGAAGGACAGATCAGAATCTAGTATAACCCCAAGACAGTGGGCCTGCTGTCTAGGAGTTATGGTGGTGCCCCACACAGAGAGAGAAATAGCAGGGTGGGGTCGGTTAGTAGACAGTGAGATGACTAAAAGTTCAGTTTTAGTGAGGTTTAGTTTAAGATAGAGGGAGGACATGATGTCAGAGACATCGGACAGACAATCACTGGTGTTTTGTAGCACGGCAGGAGTGAGGTCTCTGGAAGAGGTGTATAATTGGGTGTCATCGGCATAGAGATGGTACTGAAAACCAGGTCTGCTGATGGTTTGTCCAATGGAGGCTGTGTAGATTGAAAAGAAGAGAGGACCAAGAACGGATCGCTGTGGAACCCGGACAGCAAGAGGAAGAGGAAGTGGAACCCGAAAATGAGACACTAAAGGAGCAGTCAGAGAGGTAGGATTAGAACCAAGAGAGTGCGGTGTCCTGGAGGCCAATGGTGCGGAGCATGCTGAGGAAAAGGTGATGATCTACAGTGTCAAATGCTGCAGAGAGATCCAGAAGCAGCAACGGGTAGTTATCCTGAGATTTTGCTGTCAGGAGATCATTTGAAACTTTTGCTAGAGCAGTTTCTGTGGAGTGTAAGGTGCGGAATCCTGATTGTAGAAGATTGAGAAGAGAGTTAGTAGAGAAATAACGCGTTAGACGAGAGTAGACCAAGCGTTCTAGGAGTTTAGAGATGAAGGGCAGGTTAGAGACTGGTTGGTAGTTGGCAGCGCAGGACAAGTCCAGAGAGGGCTTTTTTTCAGCTGCCTCCTCTAGACTCCATGTCTCTGGTGGCGTTGGTACTGGAAGAGTGTAATCATGTGGCACTGGTCTCATAGCTGAAGGCAGATTGTGATATATTCAATAGATTTCTTATACTTAACAGAGAAACCAGAGACATTGGTTAGACAGAAGTAACAGTCAGTCACATGATCATTGGGATAGCAAACGCCATTGACTTGTGAGAACCTCTCAGCCAACCTCTAAGATCAACAGCACATCTCGGACAACAGATGTGAGGAGTCCAGGGTTTGCCTTGATCATCAATCTTGCATCCAGAAGGTATCAGAAGGTATTGTGATTGTTCTGATACTGACAATAAATTTTAGCTATATCAGATTGTACTGAAGTAGTTTATTTCTGCTTAGATGTGAAATAACTTGGATAATATTTGAAAGCAGCTTTTAAAGCCTCTGCAGGCAGTATTCAGACAAGTCTAGGTGTGCCTAGTCTGTAGCAATTCCCCTGAAGTTTTGCAACTTCAATTAAATGCAAGGAGTTCATGCCTCTGCTTGCCTTTAAATTACATAGCTGCACATATATTGTGTACAATATGGACAGTCTGAAAATATGAAAAAAATTGTTCAAACAGAAGTTTTCTGAAAAACATTATGTGACAGGAAAATTTCAAAGTGATTTTCATAATGAACAGCTCAAATTACACAACACATGCCCAAAAGTGTTCAGGAAGTCTTCATTGTCCGATGTAATCAGAAACTTCAAATGGTTATGACAAAAATAAAAAAGACATGAACTGATCTTGCCCTAATTATACATCATAATGTACATTCAAACATAGTACCATCAAATAAGAGGAACTGAACTGAACCACAAAAGTGTTAAGTGTCATAGAGTCTCTCGGGGTGAAAAAAGGTCTGCGATCTTATAATTGGGAGTTATGGAATAGCAAACAAATAAGAATTCTACTTAAAAATCTGCCAAAATAAATCTATATCAAAATCAATAACTGCATCTGCAACAAAAATACACAACTAAAAATGCCACAAAATCCTCAATATTCATTACGCAGCTAAGGCTACATTCACATCTGCATCAGAGGTTCTATTTGGCACCTCAATTGCAAGTACCATCATGAATGACAGAAGAAATAGTGCAACATGCTGTTAAATTGGCAATTACCACAATGGAAACCCAATAGACTCTGTTGTAGTCAAAGTGGTCCATCAGGTGCCATTCGTGTTTGTCAGTTAATGGATCTGTTTACACCTTTTTAATGGAGGTTTCAAATGAAACCTCTGATGCAGATGTGAGGATAGCCTTAAAAAAAAACAATGTTTGGTCTGCACATTCAAAATTTTTTTTTAGAAAAAATGAGCGCTGGTATGGCAGTAAAATACAAACACAAGCCAATATCAGCAGCTCTCTACTAGCACTAAAAAACAGTCAAAGGTAACAGGAATTTTTGGAAAAAGCATTTCTACTACTTTATATACATGAAAACTTGATGTTCTTAGTGTGCATTTTTGATCAAAACAGTATAAGCCCATCTGCCGGCGTGAAGGTGACCTCAATACAGATGGGAGCCTACTCTAATGTTACCTCTCTTGGTGCCTTTTCAGACCTCCACATTTCAGGGAGAAAAGATTCCAGCTACAAGTTACTCTGCATTGATTTAAAAACCTGTGCAGATGGGCGGAGTGCAAAAACCTGAAAGTTTTCATGTATCTAAAGTAGTAGAAATTCTTATCCAAAAATTCCTGTTCCGTTTGACTGTTTTTAGTGCTAGTCGAGTGCTGCTGATATTAGATTGTGAGTGAAGATAGCCTTACACTGTTAGAGAATTCGCAGCTCTTTACAAATTATGAAAAAGTGAAATTAGTGGAATAATTTTATGTAGCTTATAGTGTTGAGCGAACAGTAAAAAGTTCTAGTTCGATTAGAAGCTCGAACTTTTGTGAGTTTGGTTTGAAGTTCTATTCAAACTCGATCTCAGAATTTGAACCCCATTAAAGTCTATGGGAGGAGATGTTCTGGTCAATTTTTATATCTATACAGATGAGGAGAAGCTGCAATTACCATACATAACAGTAAACTGGATACATGGAACAACTTAATGAAGATAATTTGGCTCTAAGGCTTAATTGCGGGCACGTATTTCGCCCGCAATTACGACGTGTTTACGGGGATGGGAAGCCCCATAGACATGCTTTATTCTCGTCATGTATACGCTGTGAATAATTGACATGTCACTTTTCTCCCCACTCGCCGTATTGTGCGAGCAGGGAGAGGAGACGTAATCCATAGTTCTCTATGAGAACTGTGGATTACCGTAATGACTGGGACATATCCCGCCACATATTTCACGCAGTACGGTGCGAAATACGGGGCGAGATACTGCTCAAAATAAGCCGTGTGAACATAGCCTAAGAGTGAGAGAAAAAAACTGAGAGGCTAAAATACTTCATTCCTAACTGAAAAGATGAAGACAGTTTGCAAGCAGGGGCGTAGCTATAGGAGGTGCAGCGGTAGCAGATGCTACGGGGCCCTGCATCCTGAGGGGGCCCAAAAGCCCCTTTGACACATAGGAGATTTGGAGACGGTGTGTTATACAATTACTGAACCCTCAAAACTGCAAAAACAGAACTTTTGAGCACTGAGCATGATTTAGCAAATCCAGGCACTCTGTATAATATATACCCAATATACGGATTAGGCTTTATTTGGCCGGGCAAATGTCTCCAAAAGGTTCTGGGTGTGGGAAAGATGCATCCAGAAATCCCAAAACCATAAACTATAGATGTTTATGGAGGGAAAAAATGTTTCTAACTTTTTAAGAGCAGTCTTTTTAAGGACGAGAGTGAGCTAAAAAATTGGGTTCACCGGCAATACATTGAAATTATAACGTGGTCTTTGATTTTAGCACCAATGAGAGCCCAATACCTCACGAGACTTTTTGACACTTCTTTGTGCTCTGCACTGTTGGGTGGCTCCAAAAAGTTGGGAAGGTGTTTAAAATGGCCGCCAAAAGGTAGAAACACTAAAAAACAAAATTGAAAGGCTTTGGTGAACTAAACTTTAACAAAGAAAGTTTCGGTTCATTTTGGTTCAAAAAATTTCAAGTTTACTAGAGTTAACTTTTTAAAAACATTTTCGAAAACAATGCTTAATTGTTTGTAAGATAAAAATTGAAGTTTAGTCTACATACAAACATTTTAAAGAAAGGTATATATTGCAGAGGTTTACTGCCCATTCAAACTTGGTTTTAATTTCTGCTTTGGGATGTAGTTAATTTTATTTGTTTTACCAAATTTCATGTGCATTATGTACTTTAGTTCAAATTTTGTGTAGGAAAAATGTATTTTTTTTTTTTTCATTACATCTTCTATTATTTCAGAATAGTATAAAATAATTCAGTTTAACAGAATTTTGACCCAAACAAATAACTTGGAGTCCACATCTGGTTATTTATGGTCAATTTTTCTTTTTTAAAAAGCGTGTAAAATATACTGCAAAGAAAGCTAGTTAGAATGTACTAAAGGGCCCATCTCATCATGACAATTATTTAGAAAAAATGGGATTTATTTAACCTTTCTGGGTCTCGTTTCTAAACCCCCCTTAAATTAACTGTTATATTTGTGGGAAGTTGCATTAAGACACACAATGTAGTATGTGCTGGAACAGCACACAAAATGATGATGTGTGAATAATAATTTTTAAAGGCATAGATGTGTACAGGATCTGTAAAATTTCCTGTACAGATATGACATGTGAAAATCAGAAAAGAAGGCTGCCATTGATAACATGTTTATAAAATGCCATAAGAATTGATAATGTAAAAAGAACACTTCAAAGGCATTTGTCACTGAATTTATTAAGTACAACTGTTTTTTATACTTATAGAACTTACCAGGTGTTATTCAAAGAAGATGGAGCGATTTAAAAAATACTGTCTAAAATTTAAAAAAGGTACTGAAAAAAAATGCCGATTTATTTATGGGATGGGAAAACTTTGGGGCATGTTTAGACTGGGCTTTCTTTTTTTACCATTTATTTGTTTTTTGGCACTTTAAACCAAATTTTATGGAACATTTTTTTTTCCCCACAATCGCCATCCAAACCATGTCCTTTGTCTGTCCTGTACGCTTTTGCATTTGGTATTTTAAAAAAATTGAAACCCGTTTTTTAAACCCTATAAGCTGGGATCCCAAAGGGAATATTATATTTGGAATGTGTTACTGGGGGTTTGGGGGAAGCCAGGACAAAGGGGCATAGGTGGGCTATTCAGCCCGGAAAAATACTTATTCCAAATTTAAAGGATTGCATGGGAGCTTTCTCATTAGTACTTTTTTCTTATTGTATATATGCCCCTCTCCAAATCAGGTTTTATATAAAAATATATAATTAAATTTATATTTTAAAATATAAATATAATATCAAAAAATATAAATATATATAAAATTTTTTTTTTTTTATTTTAAAACTCAACCCGGCCCCCCTTTATTAGGTACACCCCTGCTAGTAACGGGTTTTTGGGCCCCCTTTTGCCTTTTAGAACTGCCTCAATTTTCTGGGGATAGATTTTAACAAAGGGGGTTGGGAACCCAAAACCAATTGGTCCAAAGGGTCCAAAATTTCCAAAAAAAAATATTCCCCCACCCAAGACACCACCACCACCAAACCTGAAACCCTTGATTAAAAAGGAGGATTTGGGTCCAAAGCTTTCTGTTTTTGACGCCAAAATTTACCCTTTTCCATTGAAATTGGGCGCAGGGAGGGAAAAAACGAGACTATCAACCATGCAACGTTTTTCCAATTTTATTTTCCCTTTTTTGATGAGCTTGGGCCCAAAATTGGAAACCTCAGTTTCCTGTTTTAGTGAAAGGAGTTGGGGAAAACCCGGGGGTGGTCTTTTGTGCTGTAGCCCATCGCCTCAAAAATTCGCCTTTCTGTTCCCTTCAGAGATGTCTTTGCCTACCTTTGGGTTTTAAAAAGGGTGGGCTATTTTAGTTCCCCTGTTTTCCCTTTTTTATCAGCTCAACCCGTTTTGCCCCCTTCTCCTTTGACCCCCGGCAAAACAACAAGGGATTTGCCAAGGAAACCCGCCGCTCACTGGATGTTTTTTTTTTTTCGGACCATTTTTCTGTTTAAACCCAGAGATGGTTGTGCGTGGGAAAAACCCCGGAGGATCACATTTTTGGGAAAAACTCAGACCAGCCCCTTTTTGGCACCAACAACCAGCCCCCGTTTTTTAAAAGGGACTCAAACACCTTTCTTTTCCCCCTATGATGGCCCCGGTTTGAACCCGCAGGAGATTGTCTTGACCCTGTCTACTGGCTAAATGCACTGAGTTTCCGCCCTTGATTGGCTGATTAAAAAATTAGGGGTTAAAAGAGCAGTTTGGGGGCAGGTGTAAACCCAATAAAGTGGCCCGGGGATTGTATATATACATAAATAAGCCCCCAGGCAGGTGTGCATATATATATTAAAATTTTTATAATATATATATATATATTTTTGTTGTGTGTGGGATATCCACACCTGCCTGTGTGGGGAGGGGCCCATATATATATACACACTGACCTGTGGAGCCTTTATATACACACACCTTCCCTGAGGGACCATTATAGATTACCTAACTGAGGGCCCTTATATCTACCCTCCGAGCGGGCCCACATCACTGTATTATAACTACTAACTCGAGGGGCCCGTAATTTATTTATACTATTTTATCATTTATTTATACACGACTGCCTAAGGGGTATATATGTAGTGTGTGTGTGTGTTTGTATATATACAACACCTGACTGGGGGGCCAATTTTTATACACCATTGTCTTGACAAAGGCTCCCGCTGAGGGAGCTGTGAATGAAAGTCGCTCTTTGTGCATAGGGGGAATAAACCACCTTTTTTTTGCCTGATAACTTTACTTTGTGTTGCCGTGGATTTTTTAACTTTTATATATATATATATATATATATATATATATATATATATTTATATATATATTTATATAGATATATATAGTTTATCATATATATATATATATATACTATATATTATATTTTAGTGGGGGGTCAGGCCTGTCACAGGGACCACAACCAACAAATGCATTCTTTTTTAACGAGGTTTTTATTAAAACAGAAAAGTCCAGAACATTAAACAGCTTTTCTTCGAGATGCTATAAACAAAGAACTCCTTAAAACCTAGGACCTGCTTCAAATGCAGTAACGTAAACATAAACAGGTTAAGATCACCAAGACAACGTAGAAGAAGGTCAGCAGCGTTATGTCCAGATTTCCTCAGAGAGCCTTTACACAGAGGAGCCTTCCTCTCAACTCCAGGGCTTGGAAGAGTGGGTACACACCAGGACACCTGACCCTACGGGCTTTATCAGGCAAAGGATAATCCTGCAGTGGATATGTGGCGAGCTTGAATAGTACAATATCCACACTGCACTCTTGTGTTTGATTTGCAAAAAAACCGATTTTAATAGATAAAAAAAAAATTATACGTGAGCCAAGGTTCCCCCAACTGTTTTAAAAATTTTATATACTCAACAAAGGTGTTTTTTTTACATCGGTATTATATTTAAGGGGTCACAGATGTGAATGTGTGTGCCTTTTTCGGCTGAAAAGGCCCTTTTTTTCAAGAAAATTCTGGGGGGGATAAAAAGTATAATAGGGTTTTTTCTATTTTACGCAGGAGGGGGGGAAAAAAGGAAAAAAAACAAAAAAAAAAAAGTGGGGGGGGGGGGGGGGGAAAAAAAAATAAAGTGTGGGAAAAAAAAAAAGTATGAGAAAGAAAGGGAAAGAAGAGAAAAACGGGAGTAATGAAGAAGAACGGGGGAAAAAAGGGGAAAAAAATATTGGTAGAGGGGGGGGGTCAAAAAAAAGGAAAAGGAAAGTAAAAAACAAAAGGAAAAGGGGGTAACAAAAAAAGGGAAAAATGGAAAATATTTATACAAAAAAGGGGAAAGGTGAAAAAAAAATAAGTTTTAATGTAGTGGGAGAAGGAATTACATGAAGTGGTAGGTGGGAAAAATATGAAAAAATTTATTTACCAAGTGGAAGTAACAAGCCCTTTTATTTTTGTATACAGTATATGGGAAATAGTTAAAATCAGGGAAAACAAAAGGAGTGCTTTGAAAAAAAATTTTTTTGATTAGAGAGCAGAAACCCTGCAGCAAAAGGGAAAAAGGGGAAAAAAAAAAGGGGTTTGTGCCATGCTTACCTAAGGAAATGGCTGTAATGTAAATATTTGGTTTAACCCGGGAGTAAGGGTCCCCCGGGTAGGTTTTTGGGTATAGTAAAAAGACTTTTCAAGCTTTTTGAAAAATTTTAGATATGGGGGGAAAACAAAACCCGGGATAAAGGAGAGGTTCAAATTACCTTGAAAAGCGGAGTAATTGGACCGGGTTCCCGGGGGAAGGGGAAAAGGAAGCGGGGGCCTGTAATGCTGCGATGCGGGCGCCATTATTTAGCGCCCCACCGGGCCGAAGGCGAAAGCCCGGCTGCCACTGAAAGGGGGGATGCGTAAAACATTTAAAGAGCGTGTGGGAATGTCCTTGCACATGCGCCGAGGTACGGCGCACCCTGCATCGGCGGCATAAGAGATGAAAAGGCTTAATGAAAAAAATGCGGAATGGGGTTTGTGAAAAAGAAAAGAAAAATGAATAGAATGGAGAAGGAAAGTGGCCCCAGGGATGTGGAATTTTTTAAAAGGGGGAAAAAAAGGGTGGGGAAAGAAAAGGGGGATAAAAAACCCAGAGAAAAAAACATTTAGGGGAATGAGGGGACAGAGTAAAAAGTAACAGAATGGGCCCCATAGGAAAAATAGAGATTCCCCAGTCGATGAAATGGTCATTTTATCGGTAGGAGAAAATTATATGGTGCTTTTTAGATTTACATAGATAGTTTTAAAAATACTACATCCATGCATGGGGGGGGTTTTCCCGAAAAAGCCCTTTAATATCAAATAAGAAAGGGTAAAATTTTTTTCCAATAGGGGGATTACAAGGAATTTAAAACCAGGAGAAATCAAAATGTTCCCCAAGGGGGTCTATACTGATAGTTATGGTTTTTGTGTGCCATTAGGGGGCGTACTTTCTTTATTCTTGTTTTAAACCCCTTGGTAAAGGGTCCCCGGGAGTGTGTTCCGAATCTCTGTTTTTATTTGGAGGGTACTCGGTCCCCAAACCACGTTAGGCTTTGGGAAAACCCCTGGAAAGAAGTTGAAAAGGATGATGTCCGGACCTAACAAAGTGTCCCGGGATAGGAATAGCGTCTCTTTGAATCAAATTTGGTTTTTTTAAAATGTTTAGGATCCCCGATCCTTAATGGAGGGTATTTCTGCCCCACGTAGGCTAACCCAATGGGCACTTGATTTGTTTAGATTAAAAATTTGGCCCTTGCAGGGAAAAAAAAAACCCTTTTTAAGGGGGGGAAAAAATTTTGCCCAGTCAAGGGGTGAGAAAAAGTAACCCCTTTGGTCACTGACGAAAATGAGAAACCCCCGGCATGGAAAAGTACCCTTCTTGGGTGTGGATAGGGTCATCTGTCGAGTTCTGGCCCTAGGTGAGCCTACATCTGCCCTAACTAGGTGATCTCTGAGGTTACGGTCTCTTTTGTGGCAATGTAAGGGTAGATTCTGGAATTCGGTGATTAGTGGGTAGGGGCCGGGACAAAAATTTTCCAGGGCTTAAGGTAATTTGTTTTTACCTTTGGAGTAAAGGGATGATACTTTAAAATTTTTAAAGGGGAAAAAATGTGTTTTTGGTCATTGAATTGGTGGGCTATCGGGTCTCTAAATTTGGGGGGTAGTGGTAGGATGGGCCCCTTTGGAGTAGTTTAAAAAGGGTACCCTCTTTTGTGGAAGCGTTGGGGACATCTCATTAAGTCTGGTTTTTTATGTCCCCGGGTTGTGAATTTCGTTCTTAAATGTCTAAAATTGTGAATGTGGTAAAAATTTTTTTGGTGCTTGGTGCATGGTTGCTTCGATAATGCAATTAGACTGTTTCGGTCAAATGGTTTTTGGTAAATGTCGGGACTTAGGTGGGCCCTTTTTTTCAGATTTAAAATACTGTATTTCCAAAAAAAAGTAAACCCTTTTTTGTCATAGGGATGGTGAAATTAAACCTTGAAGAGCAGTATTGATGGGAATGAAAATTTAAGTAGAGAGGAGAGTGGGGCCCCGTTTCCCAAATAAAAAAATATTTCTATGTATTGAAAACCAGATCGTGGGAAGGGGTTGGGGAAAATTTTGATTCGTGGAGATGTGGGTTTTTTTGCTCGAAAAATGGCCATAAAAAAAAGTTTGAAAAAGGGGGGCCATTTTTTGCTTCCCCTCGAAATTTTCCTTTGCAAATTTTATTTTAAAAATGATCTTTTAAACATAAAGAAATTTTCGTGGAGAATCAAAAATAGAAAATCTTATGCAGAAATTGTTTTGCCCTTTAGTTTGAAGGTTTATTCTGTTGTTTAAAAATTTATCTACTGCTGGTTTCCCTTTTAGGTGACTTTTTGATGTGTAAAGGGGGTCCCCATTTCCCCTGTGCCCGAAAATGGGGTTTAAAGCTGGAGAGAAAACTTTCTGATTTTAGTCCCGGAAGTGCCTGTATCTGTGAGAATGTGGGGAAATATGCTGCTAGTGGGGTGAAAATTTTTTTCTCTTAATAGAATAGATAAGGGGGGATTTTAAAAGGAAAACAGTGGGGCCACAATTTTGGTTTTCCCCGGGGGTTTAAAGGGGATCCTTTTTTGATTTTGGGTAATAGTAGGGAAAAAAAAGGCGTTTAATTAGGATGGTGGTTTGTGAGGAAATTTGGTGTCCCGACTGTCAATAATGCCAAAGGGCTGTGTATTGGGTTTAGTTAAATTTCTTTTTTTAAGTGCCCGAATCCCGGTTTGAGGGGTCTCCCGTCAGGGGGGATGTAGGTGTCCCCTTTTGTCAGTTGACGATTAATCTTGTAGGTTCATTTAAATTTGTGTCCATGGGGCAAAAAATAGCCCCCACCCCTTTCGGTGGTTTTATTGGGAATGTAACCCTAGTTGCATTGGTTTTTGAAGCGCCCGTTGTTCTTTGTTTGAGGGTTTTGAATGAAAAATTGTTTGTCCTTGGGTAAAATGTGTGGTAGGATTTGATACATTTCCCATTTAACCAAGGTTTTTAAAGAAGTCTCTAAAAGGGGTGGTGTGAGATGGGGGGGTTTTATTTTTGGGCTTGGGGGTTTTAAGTTAAATTTGGAGATAGAAAAAATGGGGGGGTTTTTTTAAACTTTTTTAGAAGGTGCTTGTCCCTTTGAGATGGGGGTGGAAGTGTGCTTTTTAAATCGAAAAATTACGAAAAAAAAAAAACTTAATTCTTCCCCCAGTGTGGGAAGGTATCCCAAAATTTGGGTGTGGGGGCCAAAAAGGGGGGAGTCCTTTGCTCAAAAAGGGACATTTTTAGGTGATGATAAAATTTTGGGGGGGATATATTGAAAAACTAGTGGTGACTGACCTGAGATTTCGTGGAAATAATTGTTTGGCGTTTGGGCCCTCCTCCTCCCCTTCGAAAACCCGGGCGGTTTTTGTAATTTTTGTTTGGATTTTTTGTCCTCCCCGGGGCCTTTTCCCCAAAAAAAGGGTTTTTATATGATGGGGTTAGATATATCCTATCAGGCCAGATGAATTATTTGTGGGGGGGAAAAGGAGATCGGGTGTAAGAATTTTACTTTCTCAAAGCCACCTTTTACACCCTGTCATTTAAGTAGTTCCCCTTTTGTCTCTCTTTTTTTTTTGGGTTTGTTGGATTTTTGAATTTGTATTGTTTGGGTTTCCTTGTCTTTTAAAATTTTGGGAAAATTCATCGGTGGAGATAGATGAGGTAAAACTGTGTTTTTTTTAGCCTGGAAACTTTTTAAAAAGATTTAACAAAAAGGGTTTTGGTTGTAGGGTTTCCCCCTGTTAGCAATATTTTAAATTTAAAAAAAATTTTTTTGAGGATATTTTTGAATTTTACGCAATAGTCTGGGTCATCGGCAAAAATTTTTTGGTTTTTATGGCCCTTTGCAAGCCTCTCGGAAAAACCCTTTTAACTTAAAGGTAGTCTGATAAGGTAGCTGCATGGAGTTCATAGGCAGTATGTTTCCTTAGGGTTTTTTTTCATAGGGCCCCTTTTTTCTTAAAATTTAGAAGGGGGGGAATTTGAAGGGGAAAACACGGGATAAAAATTTGTTTTTTGGAATTTTAATCCTTTCGGCTTTTACTGCTAGTGTAAGCAAAGGTCTCGGACGTTTTTTGGGGGTTTAAAAGGGGTTTTTAGTGGGTGCGGAAAAAGACCCAAAAAAAACACATAGATTTGTATTGAAAATTGGGTCACACAAAACCCCTTTGGGGAAATTTGGGGTTTAAAGGGTCCCCCAATTCCCACAAACCACCATCCTATTTCGCCTTTTTTTCTTCGTTTTTTACCCCCCCAAAAAACCCTAAAGGGGGTCCCCTTTAAAACCCCCCGGGGGAACCCAAATTTTGGCCCCCCACTGATTCCCTTTTATCCCCTTATTATTCTAT
>JAODAL010053711.1:0-25096 GCA_025379985.1 Phyllomedusa bahiana
GCGGGGGCTTGGGGACAGGCGGATCAGGGTGCACCGGGGGGCCCGGCGGGTTGTGACCCGGCGCCAGGCCGGCACGGGGGGTGGTCGGGGAACCGGCACCCGCCCGGACCCCTGCGGGCCGGGGGGCCGCAGGGGCAGCGCGCCCGTGCCACCCCATTACAATATTTTTAAAAGTTTTTTTTTTGTGTGGGGGTTTATGTAGGAACAATATTTGTATTCAACTTTATTTTTTTTTTATTATTTATTTTTTTTACACTTTTTTTTTTTTTAAATTTTTTTTAAAAAACCCCCTGAAGGGAGAAGGTTCACTTTTTTTTTTTTTTACACTTAGTAATGTATTAGATATTTCAATATACTGTACGTATAATCTGTGTAGTCAACACAGACGTGTTCAGGCAGCACACAGTGTTTCCTGATGCTGGGGTCACCGCAGTCCCGATCACCAAAGGAGGGGAAACCCCTTGGTTTGTAGCAATCAAAGGGTTACGCAGAGGAGAGCGGAGGTTTCCCCCGCTCCCCGACAGTGGCATGAGCTGCACTGGGAATGCGGCTGTGAAATACAGGGAGCCACAAACCACGATGTTTACAGCGACGACAAAGGACATCACTGCAGACGAATGCCCTGAAAGCCGCGTAAAAAGGCGGGGGGCGGTCGTAAAAGGTTGAAAAACGCGTCCAAAACTTCCTAAAACAAAAAAATTGCCGGCCCCAGCGTGGTCCCGTCTTCATAAAAAACATTATAAATGCCGTCTATTGCAGGGAATCTACAGAATATCTGATACGATGGATGGCAACCCAAAGGATAAATGGAGAAACCTCTAGTATTTCTCATGTTACACCGAAGCGTATCAAAGTTTTAAGATGTTTTCTATTACACAGGGAGATCTGGATTGAAGGCCCCACGGGGGTTCAATAGAGTAGTTTTTAAATGGTGAAGGGTTTTGGATCCTGATGTTGGACACTTCTCATCCGCGGGGTCTTAGCTTCTGTGCAGATTTAATTTTAAATGATTGATTTAGAAGAGTTTTGTTCAGTTACTGTAGTTTTGTGGGTTGTGGTCATTGTGGGTGGAGTTGCACTGGAGGCTATGTCTTTGTGAACCACTTTCATTAAGAATTTCTAATCCGAAACGCGTCAGAGCTTTGTTTGCATTTTCTGAATTTTTTGGATATGGTTTTACTTTTCTAAATAAATTTTTGCTGCTTTGTACTTTCTGACCAATAGATTTAGTGCCGCTTCGTCTAAAGTTTTGTTACTGCCAAAACATTTCTATGTCGAATCTACATTCACAACCCCATAGAAACAATACATTGCTTTTTTTATTTTGCTTTGTTGAGAAGCTAACGGAGATTTTATCTGCTCTGAGTTCACACAGGTTTCTGTGGTTGCTGACCTGCTTTCCCCTTCTGCTCTGTTTTCCCTTGGGGAGTAACGTCCCCACGGGGTCGGCCGGGGGGCCTGAGTTTGAAACAGAGTGTGTTATCTCTATCAATGGAGACTAAATACAACAGTTCTTCCATGAAAAAACTGTTTTTTTTTTTGGCGAGAGCTTAGCCCTCAATGTTTTCATTCTGCAATTAGAAAGTTTTGAATAAGGAGTTCAGTGAAAAATCGTGCTATAAAAACCACTCACAGCCTACCAGGAAACTAAATTAAAACTACTTGTGGCTCTGTGAAACGCGGGGGTGGGGGAACCCCTTTAAGTCACTTTCGGGCCCTCTTTAGTAAGGGAAAGGGGGACATTTTCCCAGGGCCCCAAGAGCACTTTTCTTTTTTCCTGAAAGAGAGACTCTTTTCATCCTTTTCATTGACTTAAATAGGTTTTCCCATCTCCCCCCTTTATGACATATTGGCAAGAAGTCTTTATTCACCTTTGACATGTTTAAAGTCAAATAAGTGGGGGAGTGTCCCTTTAAAGGAACAAGTTTTTCATACCTATAGAACCTGTGTGGTGAACGACACAGGGGAAAAAAAATGTCCAAAGTGCCCCCGGGCATCTCAATACTAATATCTTTGGGGAAAAAATAAAAAAAAAGTGACTTTTTTTAACAAACATTAAAAAGTTAAATACCCTAAAAAAAATTAAAATAACAAATTAGAAACCAGGTCGAATATTAGAGGCCCAATGGATTTAAAATTTGCAGGAGCAAAAATGTGCTGACACAAATTGTGGGGGACAAAATGCAAAAACGAATAAAAAAGGGAAAAAGGGGCAGGGGGAGGGTTTTTAAAAGCCAATTTATAGTACCTTCCTCACATACCCTAATAAGTCCCTGGGAAGAGCCCGCCTATCAAAAGAAGGGGGGGCCCCCCTCTGACAAGGCGGCTCTGTCAAAACCCCTCCCTGATAATTATATCTCCCTCAAGTCCAAACAACGAAAAAGTCCCAACTGTTCTGCACCTACCTTGCTTCTAAGTTTCCCATCTCACAGCTTTATGACATATCAGCAAAATGTCTTCATTCACCTTTGACATGTTTAAAGTCAAATAAGTGGGGGGAGTGTCCCCTTAAAAGAACAAGTTTTTTAGACAAACAAATTTTTTTATTTTATTATGAAAAAAAAAAGTTTTTTTTCGGGTAGGTTTGGCCAAAGGACCAGCCCCACCGATTAAAGCGCTGGCACCACCAATAGTAAAAATTTAACTTTAAAATAAGAAAAAAAATTATGTACATAGTTTGTCAAAAACCTCAAGAAGCCCTTTTTGTATGAAACGCGTCGTTTCTTATATAAATGTATATATTATTATTCGGGGAGCGCCAGCGCTTTTATCCCATGAGGCAATCGTCCGAGTTTGGCTAAACCAGACCCCAAAAATGACTCCTTTCTTGGTCTATCAATGACACCATACTCCTCCTCATATGGAACTGTGATGAGGACACCACAGAACAGCCGTGGCCCTCCACCGGTGATCCAGCACCCTGTCTGAGGAGCATTGTGCCTTCCTGAATTGCACAGCTTCACAAGGTGAGAATACAGCCACACGTACTGTACATGGAAGAATTGTTGTATTGAAGATAATGCACAAGGGAGCACTGGTCGGTTCTCTTCTTTTTTGGGGGGGTGTTAGGAGCCATTCGTCTGGTCTGGGACTCTGACACCGGCTGAGTGAAGAACATGGTGGGTTTGGTTGGTTGCTTTGAGCTTTGAAACTGAAGGCAGAGCCAACAAGAGGGAAGAGGAACCCTCTGGGGTCTACAGAAGGACGCCCAAAAAAGTGCTGGGGATGGGGAGATTTGTATCGCTCCTGCCAGAGCTGAATTTGAGATGGAGGCTGGAGTTTTGCTTCCCATTTGCATAATTGCTCATTACCTATCGCTTTAGCTTACAGAGGACTATGAATAATGCTTTCTGTATTAGGCGTCCTCCACTCTGTTGTGTTTCCTGCTAATCCCTTCTGTTTAGGAAGTTCAGCTGCTTTGATTGGCGTCGATAGCGGCGCGCTCTCATCCGTCTGTTCCGAGATGTTTTGTCTGTAGAGGCCTCGGAACATGAAAAGAAATTCAACTGATTCCAGAAGGGACTGAGACCTTCAGAAGCTTCTGAGTGCGACATCTCTACACCGCGCTGTCGGCTCCGGTTGCTTGATACAACAACGAAGTTCAAACGCGGCTCCGTCCGTCACATTTCACAACATGAACTTCCTTGCTGAGTCTGGAGATGGTGTCGATGCTTCTCCAGTATCTGTGGGTTATTCTTGGCTTCCAGCCACTTCCATGTGTTTGCACGTTTTCAGCGTCTTCTCATTTTGGGCATCGGTACAATATACTTAAAAGCTGCGCAAGTGGGAAGCAGCTTCATGGCTGATCCTACTGGGACGAGGAGAAGAAGAGCTTTCACTGATGGATCAGGACTCAGGAGCAGGAGATTACACTCTTGAATGGATTTTCTCATTAGGCTGTTTCACAGAGTCTGCTCTTAACATCCAGACTCTCACTTCCTGTTCAGACTGTGGGTGGTTCTACAGCTTTAGACTCCCACTTCCTGTTCAGGCTGTGGTGGGTTCTACAGCATCAGTCTCCCACTTCCTGTTCAGGCTGTGGTGGGTTCTACAGCATCAGGCTCCCACTTCCTGTTCAGGCTGTGGACAGTGCTACAGCTTCATCTCCCTCTTCCTGTTTAGGTGATGGGTGATTCTACAGTTTCCGGCTTACACTTCCTGTTCAGGCTGTGGGTGGTATTATAGCTTTAGGCTCCCACTTCCTGTTAAGGCTGTGGGCAGGTATACAGCGTCAGGCTCCCACTTCTTGTTCAGGCTGTGGGTGGTTCTACAGTTTCCGGCTCACACTTCCTGTTCAGGCTGTGGGTGGTATTATAGCTTTGGGCTCCCACTTCCTGTTCAGGCTGTGGATGGTTCTACAGCTTCAGGTTCACACATCCTGTTCAGGCTGTGGGTGGTTCTACAGCTTCAGGCTCCCACTTCTTGTTCAGGCTTAGCTGGTTCTACAGCTTCAGACTCATACTTCCTGTTCAGGCTGTGTATGTTTTTACAGCTTCAGACTCCAACTTCCTGTTCAGGCTGTGGTTGGTTCTACAGCTTCAGACTTCCACTTCCTGCTCAGGCAGTGAGCTGGTTCTACACTAGTGACTGATATTTCAGCTCTGCTATTCCTAGCTGATCCTTTTAGAGGAACATTGGTGATGGAGGGGACTTTACAGCAGGGCAGAAGACTACAGAGCTCTAATGGTTAAAAATTGTCAAACAGAAACATAAGCTTCTGTGCTGCTGTTAAGACACAGCACAGAGTGATGTCACCATCCAGTCAGGAATCTAGAGACCGTAAGAGCAGACAGAGGTGATCAGTAACCAAGAGAAGCTTGTGTATACAAGTAGGAGATATCAAGACAGCTAACCAATGTCCTTTTACTAAAGCTGGTCCTCCAGGTATTTCATATATGATGAGCTCTGGCAACCTATGGAAGCTTGTGTTCCCAGACAGGAGATAAGAACTGTTCTAACTCCTAAAGGAGGCAAAATCAGAACAGCATGTATTTGGTAATAGTCTTTACTTACCTTTCCAACATGTTTAACCCTTCATTTCAGTGAATTAGCCTCCCCTTTAAGGGACCTCCAATTCTCCTTAAACAGTTCCCCTTTACTGTGAAAGGGCCTCCGGAATTCCTTAGAAGGGCGTCCTGCTGGGAATTTTGGGGTCACAATGGAGGTGCTCTCACTTTCCCGGGTGCAAGGGAGTAACCCAAATTTCTGTGGTGAAGGCCCTTAAATTTTTTCCGGTCAATTTTCCGGGCCTTATTTTGGTGAAATTGGCTCCTGCGGCCCTCCCTGTTGCAAACTCCTCTGGCCCACTTTAATGGATTTTAAATTTGTGATGGAGGTTTTCTCCAATCTCGGGGAAGGGCCCGTTGGCCACCATTTTGGTGAATTTAAGGGGTCCTTTTGGACTTTCCGAGTGCAATGGAGGGTCCGCTGGCACATTCTCCTGGTGCAATGGACGGGTCCTGCTGGCCATTCTCCGGGTGCAATGGTTTAATCTGAGGAGGCCCTGCTGCACATTCTCCTGTGCAATGGGGGCGGGTCCTGTGGCACATTCTCCTGAGCAATGGCGGGTCCTGCTGGCAAATTCTCCTGGTGCAATGGGCGGGTCCTGCTGGCACATTCTCCTGGTGCAATGGACGGGTCCTGCTGGCACATTCTCCTGATGCAATGGACGGGTCCTGCTGGCACATTCTCCTGGTGCAAGGGCGGTCCTGCGGGGCACATTCTCCTGGTGCAATGGATGGGTCCTGCTGGCACATTCTCCTGGTGCAATGGACGGGTCCTGCTGGCACATTCTCCTGGTGCAATGGACGGGTCCTGCTGGCACATTCTCCTGGTGCAATGGACGGGTCCTGCTGGCACATTCTCCTGGTGCAATGGGCGGGTCTGCTGGCACATTCTCCTGATGCAATGGGCGGGTCCTGCTGGCACATTCTCCTGATGCAATGGACGGGTCCTGCTGGCACATTCTCCTGGTGCAATGGGCGGGTCCTGCTGGCACATTCTCCTGGTGCAATGGACGGGTCCTGCTGGCACATTCTCCTGGTGCAATGGACGGGTCCTGCTGGCACATTCTCCTGGTGCAATGGACGGGTCCTGCTGGCACATAGGAGCGGTTGGTTGTGATTCCGAGCACTTCCATGGTCCCGGCGCCTCTGTGAGACCATCGCTATTAATACGCATGGAGCACATTACCTTTGTGATGGAGCAGGGAATCTTCAAGAGCATTGATCTAACAATTTGTCAGAAATCAATAGATATAACTCATCCCCTCTCGTCCCCGTCCTATGATTTCCTCTGATGCTCCTGCTTCTTATTAAACAAAGCCGTGTGTGATGGGGGAAGGGCGGCGGCGGCTAATAACACGGTGCATGTGGCTAATGATGGAGCCCATCTCAGCATTGTCACCGTAATGATGCAGCAGCAACTTAATGCACTAGGAGCTCCTGGTGCAAGCGGCGGCCCCATGGTCTGATGGATAACTATACATCACAGCTCAGTGCCCTTTTAATGGAGGCAGATGTCACTGTAATCAAGCCTGTTTGCTGCTGTCTTTTAACTAACTCTTGATCCGGCTGTGCCCTGAATTGTTAATGAAGTGCACAACCCCGAAGAGCATCTGTAATAGTAATCAGTTGATATAATATCCGGGCTGAGGTGGGAAAGGTTACACTAACATGACTTTTTAAATGTATTTCTATTCATTTATATGCCAATTATGAACGCGTGTGCACTTCTCGGCCGCCATTTTATTACACTGACCTTTCTCTCCATGGAAGCGTTGAATTAAGATCGGGAGCTACAAGGAATGAAGGACGCTTTTATCTCAGATCACAATCTGAAGTCATAAAAAGGATGAAATGCAATATAATAATATCAATGGAAGATCATTTCCTCAGTATGTAAACGTGAGGTGAGGGGGGATTACTGGACAGGATGGAACCTGAGGTGCGGGGGGATTACTGGACAGGATGGAACCTGAGGTCTGAGGGATTTACTGGACAGGATGGAGCCTGAGGTGCGGGGAGATTACTGGACAGGATGGAACCTGAGGTGCGGGGAGATTACTGGACAGGATGGAACCTGAGGTAAGGGGGGATTACTGGAAAGAATGGAAACTGAGGTGTAGGGGGATTACTGGACAGGATGGAACCTGAGGGCGGGGTTACTGGACAGGATGGAACCTAGGTTAGGAGGTTTACTGGACATGAGGGAGCCTGAGGTGCGGGGGATTACTGGACAGGATGGAACCTGAGGTGCGGGGGGATTACTGGACAGGATGGAACCTGAGGTCCAGGGGGATTACTGGATAGAATGGAACTTGAGGTCTGAGGGGGAATACTGGACAGGATGGAACCTGAGGTCTGAGGGGAAATACTGGACAGGATGGAACCTGAGGTCTGAGGGGGATTACTGGACAGGATGGCAACCTAGTGCGAGGGGGTTACTGGAGGATGGATGAAGGGGCGGGGTTTAAATGGGCATGATGGAACCTGAGGTCGGGGTTTACTGGACAGGATGAAAACCCGAGGGGCGGGGGGATTACTAACAGGATGGAACCTGAGGTGCTGGGGGATTACTGGACAGTATGGAACCTGAGGTGCTGGGGATTTACTGGACAGGATGGGACCTGAGGTGAGGGGGATTACTGGAAAGGATGGAACCTGAGCTGCAGGGGGATTTACTGGACAGGTTGGAACCTGAGGTGCAGGGGGATTACTGGAAAGAATGGAACCTTTAGGTCGGGGGGATTATGGACAGGATGGAAACCCGAGGTCCGGGGGATTACTGGAAGAAAGGAACTTTAGGTCATGAGGGGAATTTTCTGGACCCGGATGGAACCTGAGGGTTGACGGGGGAAAAAAATGGACAGGAAAGGAACCTGGTCGGAGGGAAATACTGGACCAGCATGGAACCTGAGGTGCGGGGGGATTACTGGACAGAAAGGACCGAGGTGCGGGGGATTTACTGGACAGGATGGAACCTGAGGTGCGGGGGATTACTGGACAGGATGGAACCTGAGGTGCAGGGGGATTACTGGACAGGATGGAAACCTGAGTCTTTAGGATTACTGGACAGGATGGAACCTGAGGTGCGGGGGGATTACTGGACAGGATGGAACCTGAGGTGAGGGGGGATTACTGGACAGGATGGAACCTGGGGGGTCTGAGGGGGTATGGAAAGGGTGGACCTAGGGGCAGGGGTTACTGGGAAAGGGTGGAACCTGAGGTCGGGGGGATTTACGGCAGATGGAACCTGAGGGGCGGGGGGATTACTGGGCGGATGGAACCTGAGTCTGAGGGGTTACGGGGCAGATGGAACCTGAGGTGCGGGGGATTTTGGAAGGATGGGAACCCGAGGGGGGTTTTCGGACAGGGGTGGAAAAGAGGTGGGGGGGATTACGGAAGATGAACCTAGGTCTGAGGGAACTGGACAAATGGACCCGAGGTCGGGGAATTTTTGGGGGGAGGGGTGGAACCTGATCGGGGGGATTATGGGCAGGGTGGAACTAGGCTGAGGGTTTAATACAGAATGGAACCTGAGGTGCAGGGGATTTACTGGACAGGTTGGAACCTGAGGTCTGAGGGCTTTACTGGACAGGATGGAACCTGAGGTCTGAGGGCTTTACTGGACAGGATGGAACCTGAGGTGAGGGGGATTACTGGACAGGATGGAACCTGAGGTCTGAGGGATTTACTTGACAGGATGGAACCTGAGGTGTGGGTTTTACTGGGTGGAATGGAAGTATGGAACCTGAGGTGCTAGGCTTTTCTGGCAATGGGAACCAGGTGCGGGGCTTTTCGACAGAATGGGACCTGAGGTGGGGGATTATGGAAAAGGGTGGAACCCGAGGGCCAGGGGATTATTAACATGATTGAACCCGGTTTGGGGTTTTTGGAGGAAGGAAATGAGTCCAGGGGGATTACGAACAATGGGAACCCGAGGTTGAGGGGGTTTTTGGGGAAGGGGAACATGTCAGGGGGGTTACGGGAAATGGAAAGAAGGTCTGAGGGGGTTTATTTGGAGGGGAACTAAAATCCGGTTATGGAGAATGGAACTGAAAGTTGTGGGGGTTTTCTGGAAGAAAGGAAAATGAGGTTAGGGGTTTACTGGAGGAAAGGGCCCGGGTTCCGGGGGGTTTAAAAAGGGTGGGAAAGATGGGTTTGGGGGGGTTTTCTGGTGGAATGGAACTTTGGTGTGGGGGCTTTATGAGGGTTTGGGCCTGAGTTGGGGATTTTACGATGGAATGGAACCTAAGATTTAGGAGGATTTACTGGACAGAACGGAACCTGAGGTTCAATGGCTTTCCTGGGCGGATTGGAGCCTGAGGTCCAGGGGTAATACTGGACAGAATGGAACCTGAAGTTCACGGGCTTTACTGGATGGTTTGGAACCTGAGGTCTGAGGGCTTTAGTGGATGGAATGGATCCTGAGGTGTGGGGGCTTTACTGGATAGAATGGATCCTGATGTGTGGGGACTTTACTGGATGGAATGGATCCTGAGGTGTGGGGGCTTTACTGGATGGTTTGGAATCTGTGGTCTGAGGGCTTTACTGGATGGAATGGACCTCATGTGTGGGGGCTTTACTGAATGGTTTGGAACCTGAGGTCTGAGGACTTTACTGGATGGAATGGATCCTGATGTGTGGGGGCTTTACTGGATGGTTTGGAACATGAGGTCTGAGGGCTTTACTGGATGGAATAGATCCTGTTGTCTGGGGGCTTTTCTGGATGGAATGGATCCGGATGTGTGGGGGCTTTACTGGATGGAATGGATCCGGATGTGTGGGGGCTTTACTGGATAGAATGGAACCTGAAGTTTGGAGGATTTACTGGATGGAATAGACGGCTCATACACCATTCATAATTCTCCCTGATTTGAAGATGGTTTTGCTTTTCATCCCATTAAACTTTGGCTGTGTGTCCTATAACATAGAAAAAAGGAGCACGTCCTTGTGTGGTAATAACCCCTTAAAGGGGACTAGGAGAAGGTATTCTGGTGCCCTAGACAAATAAGGCACACAGCGCCCACCCCACCCCGCCATGAAAAATTCAGCTCACTCCATACCCCCTTGAGCACCCTTCCTATGTGGAATAAGGTAGGGAATTGAGCAGTTGACCTTCGTCCCGGCCTTGATGCCATGCCATGATATAATGCTGACATTCTGATGCCCTTGGTAAATAAAGCATACACTGCCCCCCAATGAAAAATTCAGCCCACTCCATGCCTCCTTGCACCTCTTTTCTGAGGTGGTCGCCGACCTTCGCCTACCCATTGTCCTGATCCATGGTTATGCCATGATCAAATATTGATGTAGGAACATCCAAAGTGCACATTAAGTAAATTTTGTAAATATATTTCAATAATAAATATGCTCCATATTAGATCTGTCCTCTCCGTTCTGCCTCCTCTGTGTGCTGCTTGTTGTGGGGTTTCCGGCCAGCACTGATCTTCTGCCTTTCTGCCCGCACTTGCTCAGTTGTATCTTCACAGCACTTTATAAATGTGATCCCTTATGTGCCAAAAAGTGTCCCGATGTGCAGCAAAATATCTGCCGAAAATTGAGGAGGCAAAAGAAGTCCTGGTAGAACCTCCTTTAAAGTTGCAGCCATTTTTTAATTTGTGTGGCTCTTGTTTTTTCCTCCCTGCTTTTCAAGAGCCGGAACTTTTGTTTTTATTTCTTTCGTCTATGTAGCTATATGAGGGCTTGTTTTTTTTGCGGGACAAGATGTACTTTCCAGTGGTGCCATTGACCATAACATGTAATGTACTGGGAAACCCCCCTAAAAAAACTCCATCTGTGTTGGAACATGAAAACAAAAGCACAATGGCGCAATGTTTGTGGGGGTTTTATTTTTATGGCGTCCCCTCTTCGGTAACTGTATTGTGTTGTCTGTATTCTGTAGGTCAATATGATTCCAGTGATACCAAATCTGTTTTGGTTTTGTTATGTTTTCGGACTCTTCGTATTTTTTACAATTTTGCTGAAATTCCATTTTCTGTGACCAGTAGTATTTTTGTTCTTACCCCCATAGACCTGAATGAGGGCTCTTTTTTTGCAGGATGGAAGTGCACTTTTTATTGATACCATTTTGGGATACAGGCAACGAGTTTTTCACTTTTGATTCCAATTTTTTGGGATTTGAAGCGACCAAGAAACCACAATGTTGCCGTTTTGTTATTTCTTCCATGTTATTCCGCATATGGGATAAACGATGTTATATTTAATAGATCGGACTTTGCACTGATACCAGTTATGTGTCACTTTTATGTTTATTTGTCAAATGGCAAAAGGGGGTGATTTCCACTTTTAATATTTATTATTTATTTTTTTAACTTTTTCATTTTTTTTCTTATTTAATACTTAGTCCCCAAACTAGGAGATGTGATCACGTGTCCTATATTCTGTTGTATACTGTACTGTTGTATATAAGATTTTCTTTCATTGCTTATTACACCCTGCCTATGGCCTGAGGCAGAGTGTAATAGATGTCCATCCATGTCAGCTGCGGAAGCCATAGCAACCGATTGTCGGCTCGCGCGGGGAAAGGGTGAACAATCCCAATTAGACTCTGTGATCCTTGCGGCATCTAAAGTGTTAGCAGCCGGAATAGATATGATAACACAGACCTACAAAGACGCACGACTTATCCACAATATATGAAAATCCACATCCACACCGCTGATGCTGAAGATTTCCGCGCTGAATCTGCGTCGTCTCCTTGTCTGAAAACTGCTCCTGTGAGCGCGGATTTCAGGCGAGGACTTGACGCTGGTTTTCAGCCTCCTCTCTAATATAAGGGGAGGATTCAGCGCAGAATCCGCCTCAAGTGTGGACAGTTAATCCTAGCGCTGAAAAGAAATCAGCAACGAGAAAACTCAGCGGCGAATGGAGAACCAAGCTGATTGCCCATTAGAAAGAATGTAAAGCGGAGAGCAGGCAGATGAGATGCTAAATCAGCCTCAGAATCAGCATCAATGTGAACTGACCCCAAAACGACCCCTGTGCTGCCCAGGAAAACCCACAACCGCCCATTCACGAAAGCAGGTTTGGGCCTTTGGGAATTTTGTTAAATGGATTTATCTTAATTGAATGTATTTCTGAAATATTGGATATTCTGAAATCTCTCTGTAGGTTTTTAGTTGATGATCCCAATCTGGTCTAGCGTAAAGAAGCAGGAGAAGCTGTTGGATCGTGGGGCAGTTTTGGCTCTCTCCATGAGATGACCGTGATTGGATGTATTTTTCGCATGCTTGGGACATCGGTGGCTCTCTCCATGAAATGACCGTGATTGGATGTATTTTTCGCATGCTTGGGACATCGGTGGCTCTCTCCATGAGGTGACCATGCTTGGATGTATGTTTCGCGTGCTTGGGACAGGGTTGGCTCACTCCATGAGATGACCGTGCTTGGATATATGTTTCACATGCTTGGGGCATCGTTGGCTCTCTCCATGAGATGACCATGCTTGGATGTATGTTTCGTGTGCTTGGGGCAGCATTGACTCTCTCCATAAGATGACAGTGCTTGGATGTATGTTTCGCGTACTTGGGGCATCGTTGGCTCTCTCCATGAGATGACCGTGCTTGGATGTATGTTTCGCCTGCTTGGGGCAGTGTTGGCTCTCTCCATGAGATGACCGTGCTTGGATGTATGTTTCGCGTGCTTGGGACAGCGTTGGCTCTCTCCATGAGATGACCGTGCTTGGATGTAAGTTTCGAGTGCTTGGGCCAGCGTTGGCTCCCTCCATGAGATGACCGTGCTTGGATGTATGTTTCGGGGGTGTTGGGGGCAGTGTTGGCTCTCTCCATGAGATGACCGTGCTTGGATGTATGTGTCCTGTGCTTGGGTCAGCGTTGGCTCTCTCCATGAGATGACCGTGCTTGGATGTATGTTTCACATGCTTGGGGCATCGTTGGCTCTCTCGATGAGATGATCGTACTTGGATGTATGTTTCGCCTGCTTGGGGCAGTGTTGGCTCTCTCCATGAGATGACAGTGCTTGGATGTAGGTTTCGAGTGCTTGGGGCAGCGTTGGCTCTCTCCATGAGATGACCGTGCTTGGATGGGATGTTTCGCGTGCTTGGGGCAGCATTGGCTCTCCCCATATGAAGACCGTGCTGGATGTATGTTTTCGCGTGCTTGGGGCAGCGTTGGCTCTCCATGAGATGACCGTGCTTGGATGTATGTTTCGCGTGCTTGGGGCATCGTTGGCTCTCTCGATGAGATGACCGTGCTTGGATGTATGTTTCGTGTGTTTGGGGCAGCATTGGCTCTCTCCATAAGATGACAGTGCTTGGATGTATGTTTCGCCTGCTTGGGGCAGGGTTGGCTCTCTCCATGAGATGACTGTGCTTGGATGTATGTTTCGTGTGCTTGGGGCAGCATTGGCTCTCTCCATGAGATGACCGTGCTTGGATGTATGTTTCGCCTGCTTGGGGCAGTGTTGGCTCTCTCCATTAGATGACTGTGCTTGGATGTATGTTTCGTGTGCTTGGGGCAGTGTTGGCTCTCTCCATGAGATGACCGTGCTTGGATGTATGTTTCGCCTGCTTGTGGCAGTTTTGGCTCTCTCCATGAGATGACCGTGCTTGGATGTATGTTTCGTGTGCTTGGGACAGCGTTGGCTCTCTCCATGAGATGACCGTGCTTGGATGTATGTTTCGCGTGCTTGGGGCAGCGTTGGCTCTCTCCATGAGATGACCGTGCTTGGATGTGCAATATATTTGGAGAGTGATCTTGTCATGAATGGGGCCTTAGATCTTCTAGGCTCAGCCGAATAGCATTGTGGCTTTTTTGTTTTTTTTTGTTGGATTTTTTTGAAATCTAACCCTTTGGGAAAAAATTTTTTTTTAACTGACCACTGCAAAATTTTCAGTTTCTCTAAATGGAAAAATTTTTGGGAGAAAAATGTACATTGTTATTTTTTTAAATTTTTAAACTACTAAACAACTTTGGTCTCCAAAATTTAAAAGGGAAAAAAAATTTTTATATTTTTTTAGAGAAAATGGAAAAATTCTTAAAAATAAAAAAAAAAGAAGCCGAAAGCGCTGTCAGACTTAAAAATAATGTAAAAAGAAAAAAAAATTCATATTTTATAAAAAAGAATTAAGGGGTTTAAAATCAGGAAGAGTCAGAAACAAAATTTAGTGGAATAACCATTTGGTTTTTTAAATTTAAATTCCTTTTGGCCTATTTCTAACACCCTTTATTTGGGCCCCCCAGTTTTTTCCCATTGCAAGAGGATTATGAAACCACAGCAGTTTTTTTTTTTTTACTTTTTCCCCCTTTTAAATAAGATTTTTGGGTTTAGGTTGGGTCACCCCATAGAAACACATTAAGGGGAATGTGACTGACCCGGGAAAGGAACAAACCCCTCAGACATGTAGAGATGCGATTTTTTAAGAAAACTGTGCAGTGGTCTTTTTTAACTGTTAAAGTCCTTTCTTTGGGATTTCGGTCAGTGTTTTGGTTTCATTCGTGGAGCAAGGGGGTTTAAACACATTTTGTTTTACGGCTCGGAATCCTTTTTTTTTTCAAAAATAAAAGTAAAGTCCCCCCTATACTCAGGGGGTTGGGATTTTCATTTTTCTAGTCCCTTTTTTTCCCTGTGGTTTTTACCTTTTTTTTTTCTTTTTTTGGGGGTAAAGTTAAAGGGTTGCGCCCCGGTCCGGGCCCCGGGGCCGCGGTTTTGCCCCCCCCCCTGTCCCCCGCGGCAAAGGGCCCCGGGGCCGGGGGGCGGGTTTCCGCGCGGGTCCCTTTTCCCCCCGTGGCTGCATCCCTCCCGTTCCTCACTGGGCCCCGGTTCCCGTTCGCTCCGCCGGGCCCCGTGGCCCGGGGTGCGCCCGGCCCCGCGCCCCCTAGGGGGCCGCGCCGCGCTCGTTCATGTAAAATTTTAAAAGGGGAAATGCGCCCGGTTTTAATTGGGTAAATTTTCCCGGGGGCTGGGCTCTATTTTTGTTTAGTCCAAAAAACACTTCCCCGCTGGAAACTTTGTTGCCCGTGCCTTTTAGGGGAAAAAGGGGCACGTTAGTTATTAGCCTTGCCGGTTGGACCAGACCCTTTCTTTCGTTTCTCGATCCGAACCCTGCCCCCTGCCCCGACCTTATGCCCGTCCTCGACCCCGGGAAAAAATTTTCCGCCTGCCTGACCCTTTCTGCCTGCCCCCCACTCGATTCTTGGATTACCCTTTTGTTAAACCCCGCTGCACCTGGTGCCGGCCCCAGGAAAGTCAGCAGGGGGGGGGAACCCGGAAAACCTCAAACCGCAGCAAATATCCCGCCTTTTGGGGGGGCTCTGGTGAAAAAGGGGGTACTTAGATTCCGGGTTTCCCCGGGTGGTTAGCTATCATCGCCCGCGGTGGTCCCGCGGATCCCCTACCAAGTCCCCTTACATTTAAAATTTTCCCGCCAGGGGTTTTCCCCCCAAAAGGGGCCCCCCCCCAAGCATACTCCGATATTTCGCGGTTGTTGCCAGCAAACGCCCCAAATCGCAAAAAACAAAAGGGAAGGGTTGGGGCCCGTTTGGCAGGGTACTTTAGCCTTTGCTTCCCCGCGCCCCCCCCGTTGTGGTCCCTTCCTCTGCAGGGTTTCCCTTTTGGCCCCCGTGGGGGAAACCTTTGGTCCTTACCCCCCAGCTTTGCCGGGGGGCCCCCGTTTTCGGGGTTTTATTTTTGCAGGGGCTCTTTGCAAATTTGGGGTGGGTGGCGGACCGTTTTCCCCTTTGGGAGGTTAAAGTGGCCCCTTTGTGGTGAGCCTAATTTCCGGGGGAAAGGCCCTTTCTTTGGGGAAACCCCCCCCCGGGGGCGGAACCCACCCCGTGATGGGACCTAAGTTTTTTCCCCCGGAATTCCGCACCGTTTTTTTTGGGGGCCCCGGGGTGCTTTCTGCTGAGTCTGCCCCCCCTTTGGGGGCCCTTGTCAGGGCGAAGTCCCCCCTGTGGGTGACTTGGGTTCAAAATTTCCCTTTTTCCTGGCTTTGGAGCTCGCGGGGGGAACATGCGCCCCCTGCGGGCCCCCTTCAAAGGGGGGGCCCGCGGGTAAAAGACGCTTTGGCGGCAAGGGCCCCCCCGTCCCCCCTGAACGAATTAATCCTCCCTTTCCCTACCCCATCGAAAATCAGGGGTTAACTTAAAGGCAGGAGGAGGGTTCCCCCAAAAAGAGGAGGTGCTTTATCCCCAGGTCGGGAAATGCTCTCACCCAGGTGCCGTGGGAGGGCGGCCCAGGTGGGAAATTCCTTCCCCTCCAGTTTGAAGGCCCGGGGGAGGTGAGAATGCGTGGTTTTCGTTTCCCCGGGGTTTCGGGCCCCTTTTGGATTGGGGTTTGCCGGGAAAATTTTTCCCTGCCTCTTGGTATCCCCGGGAACGCGTTTTCCTTTGTTCGCCTGGGGGAAACCTTTGCTGATTTCCCCCGGTCAGTGGGGAGTTCCCCCCAATGGGTCCATCCAAGTTATAAACCCGGGCCCGTGGGGCCCTCCCGGGTGGGGGCTTAATAAGGGGAAGATAGGTTCCGTTTTGTTCCCCTGCCTTTCCCCGGCGATCCTTTGGGGTTCCCTGGCGCAAAGTCCCCGCCCACGCTGGTTTTGGGAAGGGGCTGGGGGAGGGCCTGCGTTGGGGGGGGGGGGGGGGGGCCCGAATTCCAGGGAAAATATGCTTGGAGGTACCCCGCCCGGTTGCCTAACCCCTTCCCCAACCCCCTTTTCCCAGCTCCCCGCAGGTTTTAACCCGTGAGTTCCCGGACTTTGGGGACGTATTCCGGGGAAGGGGGGCCCTACGTGGCCACCATCGGGGGCCCTTTCGATGCCCCATTGCCTTCTTCCAGGAAACAAATCCCCCCGGGGAGGGGTTTTCCCGCTTTCTGTACCGGAGATTTAGGCCAAAGTGGGTACATACAAGAGAATTGCAGAAAGGGTTTCTCCCTAAGTCCTATCCCCGCCGGGGGCGGGTTTTTCTTGTACGAAGGGAAAGGGTGGTTCCTCCGTCCGTGTATTTAATACCCGGGGGTCCCAAAAAAATACCCTAAAGAAAAAACCCCTATCCTCCCGTTTATCGAGAAATTTTTAAGCCCCAAGGGGGCTTTAAATGTTTTCCAAAAATTTGGCCCGCCCAGGTGCCAAAAAAACCCCATCAGAATTCGGGAGGGGGACGAGTGGAAAAACGGGGTTTAATACCCCAAAATGGAATTTTGAATATCTCGTATTTCCCCTTTGGGTTGCAACGTCCAGCGTGTTTCAAGAATTTGTTAACGATTTTTTCGGGTTTCTTGTTTCCCTGTTTTTGTGTGTAGGGGTGACATCCCAATTTTCTCCCCGATCTTCAGAAGCACCCAAACCCCCTGCGCCCGGGTTTCCCGCGACGTTTGCAGCAATGGGGGTACGCCCAAAGGGGGAAATGTTTTATTCCCTTAGGGGCCAGCCTACTTCCCGGGTATATGTCTCGCCGGGCCCCGAAGGGTGGACCCAGTAAAAAACTCTCTGCGGTTAAATGCAAAGGCCTCGTCCTGTCCGGTCTAAAGGGGCAAAACCAGGCTTTCCCGGGTTCGGATTATTCCGCCAATTTTTTTAAAAAAACCCCTTGGGGGCCCCCCTCGTGGCCCCCCTTGGAAAAAGCGAAACCCCGAGATTGGGTTTTTCTGAGGTGAGAAGGGGTTTGTTTGGGCTGGAAAATGCCTTCTCCTGCAATTTTAAATTTTTGGTCGGGCCCGATTCCGGAAAACGGGTTTTTCTTGGGGGGTTTGGGTGCTTCTTCTGTGGGGGGGAGGGGAAATCCTCCAAAGAAAAGGCCCCCAAAGGGCAAAGATTTCAAAGTGGGTTCTTTCTCTAAGACCCTTTTGCCCGGGGGAGCGGAAAATTTTGATTTGGGGGGGGGGGAAAAAAATTTTGGTTTAAATTTCCCCCGGAGGGAGTGGCGGGGCACTTTCTTGGGGGGGTCGCTTCCCATGAATTTTTTTCGGACATAAGAATTTATGTACTTACGACGGGAGCGTTTGAATCCTGCCAAGGGGCCCTTTGGGCTCTCTTTTTCTACCCCTTCGACTTTCACATACATTTGAACCCGCGAGAAAAAAATCAAGGTGCGGGCCCCCCTCCCGTGGGGTGGGGGTGGCCGGGGGAAAAAAACCCGTGTTAAAAAACATAATTTTTTTCCCCGGGAAAGGTTGGTTCTCTGGGGTTCCCCCAGATCTCCGAAAGTTCCCCATGGCAGGCCCCTTTGGGGCGCCCCACTCAGGAAGAAAGGGGTTGGAATGGGGGCCCTAGGGTCTCCTTGGCTGGTCATTCGGAAACACGGGGAAATCTTTTTCTTTGATTTCCCTCGGCAATCCCGGTTTGGGCCCACCCCCGGGAAGGGGTGTCAAGGGGCTTTACGGCTCGCCCGTATACTGTGCTCGGAAAACAAGGTTTCCCCGCCCGAGGGGGGCCGGGTTTTCCTTCCCCTGCCCTGCTGAGATTCCTGGGCACATTGCCAGGATTTCATCACCGGGTTTCCGGCCTCTCCCCGGGAAAATTTGGTCATTGGGGTGGTTACCCCACCCCGGGTTTTCAAAGTTTTTCCCCCTTCGTACCTCCCGGGCTTGCCGTTGTCCCCAAATTTGCCCAAACAGTTTTCCGGCATGTTTTTTTCCGGAAAACCTTTGGGTTTCCCCCACAAATTGTCTCCGACCCCGGGTTTCCCAATTTTTTTTTCCCCATTTTTTGGGGGTTTCACTATGCTCCCCTCTGAAGTCAAACTGGGTTTTCCCTCAGCATACCCCCCAAAACCAATGGGAGGGGGGAGGGGGGTGAAACCCGGGTTTGGGGGTTAATACGGGCAATTTGTTTCCCGGGGGTCAGGACAACTTTGGGGGGGGGCTCCCCTTGGGCCCATTTTTTGTAAAAAAATGCGTTTTGGAAGGGGGAGCCCGGGGTTCTCCTTTTTGTAGTTATGGCCGCATTTGCACCCCCCCCTCCCCCCGCCCCCAATTCGGAGGTGCCCGCTGTCAAAAAGACCCAAATTCGGGATTTTTCAAGGCCCTCGGCAGGGAGAGGACGTTTTCCCACTTTCGGGCCCCTTTCCCCTATGAAGGGGTCCCGGGTGATAAGAGGAGAAGACCCGCCCCCAAATTTCCTTCCCGGGGGCCCAAAGGGTTTTGGTTTTCCTCAAAGGTAGTGGCCCCGAGGGTTCCCAGGGCTCAAATTGGGCCCTCGCTTCCTCGGACCCTTTTAAGGTTCTTTGGAAATTTAAAACCCTGGGGGAGTACCAAAATTCCCTGCCCCCATTCTCTCCCCGGGTCCCAAAAGCCTTTTCCCTTTTCTCCTCCTTAAGCCCTGGTCCTGAACCATTTTCCCTCGGAAAGTAATCCTTTCCCTGTAGGCCCAATGCCCAAATCTTTGAGGTAAAGGGGCATCTTGGGAGATGAAGGCGGTCAGAGGGAAAACGCTTTTCCCCGAAAATTGGAAGGGGTTCGGCCCCAGGAGAGGTCCCCGGGAGCCAAAATGAAACATTGAATGTAACCTCCTCCCCAAGGGTTTTGCGTCCTTTAAAAAAGGGGGGAAGGTCTAAAGGGGGGGGGTTTCTGGGAACGGGTTGCGCGCGGTCCCCGGGGCCGGGCCGGGGGTCGCACCCCCTGTTTCCCCCCCGGGAAAGGGCCCCCGGGGGGGGCGGGTGCCGCCCCCCGGGGGCCCCCTTTTCCGCCCCGTTTGGGTGAAACCCTCCCGTTTTCACCTGAACCGCGCTCCCGTTCGGGTCGGTCCCCGGGGCCGGGGGGGTGGCATGCGGCCCCCCGCGCCGCCCCGCCCCGCTGTTCATGTAAATTTTTAAGGGAAGTGCGCCGGTAAATTTGGGTAAATTTCGGGGCGCTGGGCTTAAATTTTTGTTTAAAGGGCCACGTCTTTTTCCCCCCTTTGGGTCTTTGTTGCCCCTGCCTTTGAGACAGCGTTCCCGTTAGTCTATTAGCCTTGCCGGGTTTTCCGACCCTTTTAGTTTCTTGACTCGAAACCTCTGCGCCTTCCCTGGCCCCCTTTTCGCCGTCCGGGCCCGAACCCTTGGCCCGCCCCGCATAAAGCCTGCCCACCCTTTTCCCATTTTTGGATTTGTTTTGTTTCCCGTGCACCCGGCTGCCGCCGCAGGGTACGTAAAGGGGGGGACGACCTGGTAGCCTCAAAACCGGGTAAAAGTCCCCCCGCTTTGCGGCGGGCTCTGGTTTAAAAGGGGGTACTTAGATTCGTTCCTGGGCGTGGCTTAGCTATTCAAACGCCCGCGGTGGTTTAAAAGGGGTCCCCTACCAAGTTTGTTTAAATACATTTACATCCCCTGGGATGGGCCATTTTAGGGGTGATGTGTGAACAGGGCTGTGACAGTTTCCTGTTGTGCTTTGAGCCAAAAAAGGTGTTTTTTAGCCCCCGTCCTGGTCAGTGGGATGAACCCCGGGCGCGCACCCATTTGGCGCATGCGTCCCGTTTTTGACACCCTTTTGTATGGGGCCCCCTTTTTTTGGGGTTTGTTTTGGGGCTGATTGTCCCACGCTCCCCTTTATGAATTTTGTCATAACAAAAAAATGGGGCGAAAGTGTGGATAATTTCCCCCCCCAAAATTTTTAGCGGTGAGGTGAGAAAAAGTTGGCCCCAGTAATCCATCCCCCCACGATTGTTTTCATTAAAAGGGGTTCCAATAGGAAAAGTAATATAGGGCGGCATGCATGAAATTTTTGGGGTTTAATGCCCAAAATTTATGTGATAATGTTTGGGATTTTGAATGAGCCTTGGGTTTACAAACAAGTCATAAATTGGGCTTGACCTGTGCTGCCTTTTGCTTCTTTTTAATTTTTTAAAACCCCACAGTCCTGGTGGAAACCCCCCGCCAAAAAAAAACCCACCCTCAATTTACCCTTAAAAAAAGACAACATTTGGGGGTTGGATTTAAAAAGGCCCAACCCGCCCGCCGTTTTTTTTAAAAAAGTACAAAAAAATAATAAATAACTTGAAAAATGACCAAAATATTTTGCAAAAATTTTTAGAAATTTTTATGAAGATTAGAAAAAACAACGGGGCAACGGGTTCTTGGAATGCCAAAAATTTCAGTATCGGTCTGACGAAATATTTTTACTTTCTCCATCCTTACCCTCAGCTCGAGAACACCAGAAGCCACCCAGTGTCTATTAACAATACAATCCGGCTGGCAGGGACCCCCGCCCTGGCGAGCCCCTCCTTCACCAGACCATCCCATTCTAATACCTAACACCGAGGAACCATAATAGACTCTGGCTCCCCACACCCCATTGTCAGCTTAACTCCCAAGGACCTAACCACTCCCAAGTTGGCCACCATGACGAAAAGATGCATCCACCAACATGAGGGCAATACCCTCAAACCCCCTCCCAACCATTAAATGTGCCCCTCACAAGCTCTGTTACCCCAGGCCACAGAGGCCGGGAGGGTAGGGCTTCTCCTGCTTCCCGTGCATCTGCCTCCGCTCACCACAGGGTGAGGTATAATACACCGCGCCCCGCCTGCGTCATGACTCTGCACCGGCTCGCCAGGTCATGCTGTGCGCCACACGTCTGGCCCTGTCTTTTCTTGCGCTAGGGCAACATTTCTGGCTCAGGTAAACCACATTGAAAGTTCTCTACCTGTCCCAGCTGTAATGCGCCTGCGATTGCCAGACTGAAGCTATATATGTGGAGCTTTGCTACGGTTCTAGTGCGCCGCCTTCCGATTTAAACATGTATGAATGGGGCTGCGCCTGATATCGGGCTGAAGAGACGCCCGAGACCTGGTGCAGCCCCGTTCATACATGTCGCCCTATATGTTGTACCATGTGAGCCATAGAAAGAGTGAAGACATCAGGCGGTGACTGGAATCAGCCCCTCGAAGGGATCGCCTGACTCTTTTCACTCTTCTCCTCACATTTCTGAAGAGCTTTTGGACACATTGATACAGACTGACGAGCGCTGCACCAACCTCACGAGACGCACGACTGTCGAGGTGGCGCCACCTTCATACAAGTCCTCGTAGGGCTTTTCTACATTTATTTCCAGGGCCGAGTTCTTCCAGTTCCCTCCCTGTAAAGCCCAAGAGGGATTCTTCTCTGTAACAGATCGGAGGAAGATTATTCGGCTTAGAAAACAGAACAACTTCTTTGTGATAAATCTTTGTTCTTTATCCGATTTTGGGGGTGGGAAAAACAACAAATCCCCAAAAGCGGGAGTTGGGGGAAAAAAAGGGTTTTAAACAAAAAGAAAATTTGTGGGGGAAGTTGCAAATTTAAAAAAATAAAAATTTCCCCCTTATTTTGTTATAAAATTCATTTGTGTTTTAGTGCCCCCTTAGGATCCATAGTGAAATGTTTCGGGATACCAGTGCCCAAGCCCACAGTTGGGCACCGTCGACATACCTTTCACACTATGTAGTTTTTCCCCTGTTAGTAATCACCCCACTCCTGTGAGAAGTTTCCCCCCCAGGTGCTGTCTTTATCCCCACGTTGTATTTCCCTTAGAATCAAAAAATCATGTGAGGATGTTAACCCAGTTGCTTATTTATCCCAGGTCTTACCCCCTTGTAATTCAAAAACACTCCCCGTGAGCATTGTTCCCCCCCGTGTTCACCTATTCTCGTCTCTTTATCCTTAGTTTTTCCCAAACCCACCCGGCTGGCAAATTTTTAACCCCCCCCCAGGGCTGTCACCCCCTCCACCCTCTGATTTTTAGTAATCACAAAAATGACCGGGAGCGAGTTTTTTAAACCCCCGGGTGCTGTTTTCTTCCCCCTTCCCGTACCCTTAGAAATACCCACTAGTGAGGGAGTGTTAAAAAGGGTGCTGTCTTTATTTTCCCGCCCTCTGTACCCCTTATTAAAAACCCCCGTGGCGTGTTAAACCCCCGGGTGGATTTTTTACCTTCTCTTACTCTTAGAATCACCACAGATGTGGGGGCAGTGTCAACCCAGGTGTGTTTTATCCACCCTCTGATTTTTATAACCACAATCCTGTGAGGAGTTTTTAACCCCCAGGTGTTTAATTTATCAAATTTTTTTTATTGTTTGAAAACCCCCCCCGTGAAATAAAAAAAAAGAAACCCCAAATAAAAATTTTGGGATTGAGAAAAAAAAATGTTTGGTTTACACGTTTTTATTGGGAAGAAGTGCTAACATAGTGATTATATTTCAAGTATTAATAAAAAAAAACCTTTTTTTTGGGGACTAGTGTGGAACTGTGGGAAGGGCATGGTGACGTCAACCCTGATGGGTAATTCTATGATTTTTAAATAATATTATGTACGTCCCCTTTTTAAGACATGAGAGCTGAAGGGAGGGGTAAGGGAAAGAAATGCCTTTGTGGTCAGAATCTTTGAAAGGCGCCCAATTTTACGACCCCTGTTCTACATTTTAAAAAAAAAAAAAAAAAATCCGAAAAAAAGCCTTTTTAATATCTTTCTTATTTTTGTAAATGACTGAAAAATTGCAGTCAGTTTGGAAAAGGTAAACACCCCCATTTGGGGGTTTCAGGTGGATTTGCTTTAAAGAAATAAATTTGGGGCGATGTACAATGAACAAATATGTGAGGAAAGGGCAGTACACTACCATCTAGAGGAAAGAAGGCTTCACCATTATCATGGATGAGAATTCTTTACTGTTAGAGCAGTGACACTATGGAGCTCAGGGCCACAAGAGGTTGTAATGGTGGATTCTTTACTGTAAGAGTGTTATGGAGTGTGGGGACACAAGAGGTTGTGATGGTGGATTCTTTACTGTAAGAGTGGTATGGAGTTTGGGGACACAAGAGTTTGTGATGGTGGATTCTTTACTGTAAGAGTGGTATGGAGTGTGGGGACACAAGAGTTTGTGATGGTGGATTATTTATGGTAAGAGTGCTATGGAGTGTGGGGACACAAGAGGTTGTGATGGTGGATTCTTTACTGTAAGAGTGGTATGGGGTGTGGGGACACAAGAGGTTATGATGCTGGATTCTTTACTGTAAGAGTGGTATGGAGTGTGGGGACACAAGAGGTTGTGATGGTGGATTCTTTACTGTAAGAGTGGTCTTACACCTCTCTGCACTTTTGGCGCCATCCAATAACCTTTCTGCACTTTTGGTGCCATCAATCACTTATTCTGCTATTTGGGATCTTCATCCATACTTCTGCACTTTTGGTGCATCCAATCACCTTTCTGCACTTTTGGGGCCATCCAATCACCTTCCTGCACTTTTGGCTCCATCCAATCACCTTTCTGCACTTTTGGCGCCATCCAATCACCTTTCTGCACTTTTGGTGGCCATCCAATCAGTGCAGAGCACAGAGAAATGTCAAAAACTTCATTGCTGAGGTGCAGAGCTATCATTGGCTGCTTGAAATCACATGACCATGTTATCTATATTTCACTGTATTGCCTTGTGAATACCATTTTCAGCTCGCTCTCTGCACTGTACAGACTGCTCTTAGTTAGATAGCATTTTCCTCTCCATAGACAGCAATCGTTAGGGAGTTTGGTGTTGCTGGCTGCATCTTTCCCACACCCAGAAGCTGTTATTTGGTGACATTTGCAGGCTCACATAACGCCTAACTCTCATATACATGGATATATATTATACAGAGGGCTTGGATTTGCTAAATCATACTCAGTGCCCAAAAGTTATGTTTCTGTAGTTTTGGGGGGGTTCAGTAATTGTATAACACACTGTCTCCAAGTCTCCTATGTGTCAAAGGTTTTTTTGGGCCTCCTCAGGATGCAGGGCCCCGTAGCAGCTTCTACCACTGCACCTCCTATAGCTACGCCCCTGCTGCAAGCTGTCCTCCTCATCTTTTCAGCCATTGAAAGGAATGAAGTGTTTGAGCCTCTGAATTTTTTTCTGTGACTCTTAGAGCCAAGTTTTCTACACTAAGTGGTTCCTTGTATCCAGTTACTGTTCCGGATGGTGATTCCAGCTTCTCCTCTCCTGTATAGGTAGAAAAATTAACCAGAACATCTTTGTTGACTTTAATGGGGGTCGAGTTCGAATAGAACCTTGAACCGAACTCACAAAAGTTCGAGGTTCTAACAGAACTAGAACTTTTTACTGTTCACATCAACACTAATCACCCGTAACAGAGAGCAGAAGGGATCCCAGCAACTGGACTGACCTGCAAAGGCA
>JAODAL010053712.1:0-25095 GCA_025379985.1 Phyllomedusa bahiana
GTGTTTGAAAGGCTGGCGGAAAAAGAGAAACTCCCGGGGGGCACGTGGCCGGGAAATTTTCTGGAGCCCCAAATTTTTTTGGGGAACCCCAAAAAAGGCCTACTTTGAACCTCAATTTAAAAAAAGCAAGCCAAAGACTAAACCCCCGGGAAAGGGAGGAATTATGGGCCCGGCTTGGGGGTCACCCCTCCGGGGCAGGTCACAGAGTCCTTTTATTGGCGGGTTTTGAGAAGCACTAGCCCCGACCCCCCGCGTTTTTTTTTCTTTAAACCTTTTGGGGGTGCAAAGGGGGGCTGCCTAAAACCCCCCCCCCCCCCCCACCGAGGTCCCCCCGAACCACAACCCCCCCGTTTGACCGGACCAAATGCCCAGGGGGACTTCCAAAGAGAGCTGCATCGTTGGGGTTGCCCCCGGGAGAACCCCAAAAAGCTGGACCAGCTGATTGTCCTAGGGAGCGGGTACACCAAGGGAAAAGGGCCCAACTGGGGTCCCCCAAAGTAAAGCCCAACAGTCCGCTGGGGGGCCCCCGGGGATCCTTTCCCCGTGGCCAAACGCCAAAGCTTTTTCCGCCCCATGACCAGGGGAACCGTTTACCGGGAGACCAAAATCGGGGGGGTCCACCCCAAAAATTGAGGGGGTGGTGGGCCCAGAGAAGGTACTTTAAACCCCTTTTAAAAACCCCCTGGGTGGCCGGCGAAGTGCGCGTTGGAAATTCCCAAAAACTGAGGAATTTTGTGCCAGCCACCCGTTTCCCCAGCAGGAGGAGGCCCATGGAGTGTGGTGCCCCCCTTTGCCCCCCCTAAAGTTTGCTCACCCTGCCCGTAGTGCTTTGCCCGCCAGACCCCGGCCCCCCAAAGGGGTTTCTGTGTCCAGGTGAATGGGGGCAAAAGTGGTGGCCCTGTTGGGCTCTGGCAGATTTGTTACGCTCTTGCAGTGCCAAATTTCCCCATGAAAATGGGTTTCCCCAGAAAAAAAAAACGGGTTTTTGGGGGGTTTTTGCAAATTTATGGGGACACGAAACCCCTACCCAATGGCTACAATGACTATTTGAAAACTGTTTGGGGGAAACCCGTGCCATGGGTGGGCCCTCATAAAAAAAACTTGCCAAATTTCCCCAATCCTGGGGAAAGGGGCTTTCCTCGTTTGGGAATTTTGGGTCACAACCCCCAAAGGGGAAAGCTATGGGGTGTGAGTTTCCCCAAAAACCCCCATTTCCCGTTTCCCCCTAACAGAGGATGTTGGCCAAATTTTGAAAGCAGTAGGGGTTTACCCCTGATGTTTCTGATAACTTCCCATTAGCTTTATTGGGAGGGGGTGAGGGAAAAAATTGTCCCTCCTTTTGAGCCAAAAAAGATCCGGGCCGGGGGGGGGTCCCTGAAACTTTTGCACAAACTCAGTTGCGAGACCTAACCCAAAGAATGATGGGGGCCAGGGAACGTACTAAAAGAGGTACCCCCAAGGCCCAACGCCGGAAAAAAAGATTTCCCGGGATTTTTTGGGGAATAATAATTTGCGTATGGGTTTTAGAGGGTACGAGGGGAAATTGTGGAACAACGTTGGTGCCCGGGCCCCATTGAGGTTTGGTACCCTTTTGATTTGGTTTTAAGGGCCCCTGGGGAAATTTTGGGGGGGGCCTTTGGGGGCGGAAAAACGCAAGGGGCGGGTAAATTTTAAACGGTTTTAATTGGCCCGGGTTGGGCATCAAAAAGATTGCCCAAATTTTTGTAAATTTCCCGCCCCCCGTGGGCCAAAATAACCCCTCCTATTTCCAAATTTCAGGAACCGTTAGTTCCCCATTAACGAGTGCCATTTGAAAAGAAACGCTATGGATTCTCGTAGGGCCCCTTAGTCCAAATCGCCGGGGCCCCCTTTTAATTTTTTATCATTAAAGATTTTTGGGAAACCCCCTTTTTTCCCGAGGAAAATTTCCCTTTTAAAAAAACCCATCCTTTTAAGATTTTTTGCCCCCAGAGTTTTAAAGCAGGTCTTCTCTAAAAACGGATTTTTCCCAAAAAAAATTCCCCAAACAGACCAAGGGGGCACCTTTAAAGCTAGGGTAATGAAGGGGCCTGTGTAGACTATTGCACATTAAAAAAACTAGGACCCCCGGTGTATCATCCCCCAAAAATGACCGAAATTTTTGAGAAAATTTAATTTAAAACCTTAAGGGGGGAAAGTTGAGAAAGGTTTGGTTTGAAAATTGGATTTTAGGGATTGGGAAAATTGTTTGGGTTTCCATACCTTCCCTATTTTTCCTCAGGGCAGTTTCCTCAATCCTCCACCCGGGGTTTTTCCCCCTTTGAAATTTTTTTATGGGGAAAACCCCAGGGGGGAATTTCGGACCCTCGCCAATTAGGCATGGGAAAAATGAAAGGGTACCCCCAAAAAAAAGTGTTGTAGAAACTGCCCCGAAAAGCAGGGTGCATCGCCCGTAAAGCCCATTGGAAAGGGAGCACCTGCAAGGGCACAGGAGTCACAGAGCCGGGTATACAATAGAGCCGCTAGGGTTAAGCAGTTTAACCCTGGGGACCGCCTACTGGTCCTGGTTCCCACGGTTAAGAGTAAGTTCCTGGTTAAATGGCAGGGACCTTATGAAGTGGTAGAGAGAGTTGGAGAGGTAAATTATAAAATACATCAGCCAGGGAGAAGAAAACCTTTTCAACTATACCACATAAATCTAATAAAGCCGTGGCATGACAGAGAGGCCCTAGTAGTGTCCCTGACGGCCCAAGTAGAAGCACCCTCAGATGTTGGGAAGGTTGTCATAGGGGATGCCCTGTCCAAACATCAAAGACAGGAGACCTGGGAGTTGTTACAACGTAACAGGGACATCTTCACCGACCTTCCAGGCACTACAGATGTGGTGCAGCATGACATAGTTACGGACCCTGGAGTGAAAGTTCATTTTTAAGTCCTACCGGATTCGAAAACTCGGAGACAAGCATCTCTGAGGAAGTAAAGGCGCATGTGGCCCTTGGGCGTCATTGAGGATCCCAAAAGTGGGTGGTCTAGCCCAAATCGTATTGGTGCCTAAGCCAAATGGGACTTGGCGGTTCTGCAATGATTTCCGCCGACTAAATGAGGTTTCTAAGTGGGATTCCTATCCGATGCCTCGGGTGGATGAACTGATTGAAAGACTGGGGTCAGCCAGGTACATAACAACACTGGACCTCACTAAAGGTTACTGGCAGATTCCCCTGTCAGAAGAGGCCAAAGAGAAAACTGCCTTCTCCACCCAAAAGGGGCAAATTCCACTATACCAGGATGCCTTTCGGGTTGCAAGGGGCCCCAGCTACATTTCAGAGGGCAACGGATAAGGTTCTAAAACCCCACACCATGTACGCATCTGCCTACCTGGATGATATTGTGATTTTCAGCAATGACTGGGGGTCTCATCTAAGCAAGGTACAGGCGGTACTCGACTTGCTCAGGAAAGTAGGGTTTACGGCTAACCCTGAAAAATGTGCTATTGGGTTAGAGGAAGCCCAATATTTGGGGTATATTGTAGGTAGGGGCACAATAAGACCCCAAATAAAAGTAGAGGCCATTCAGAGGTGGCCTAAACCCCTCACAAAAAAGCAGGTGTGGGCGTTCCTGGGGATTGTCGGCTACTATCGCAGGTTCGTGCCAAACTTTGCCTCCGTTGCAGCTCAGCTGAAAGACCTGACGAAAGGGAGGAAGGCAGTGATGGTGAAATGGTCTGAGGAGGCCGAAAATTCATTTCAGGCCCTGAAAAAGCACTTTGTAGCCAGCCGGTGTTAGTGGCACTGGACTTCTCCAAAGAGTTTATTGTCCAGACGGATGCCTCAGACGTGGGGTTAGGCGCAGTCATGTCACAGGAGGTGAATGGGGAGGAGCACCCCATTACATATTTGAGTAGGAAGCTTACATTATGTGAAAGAAACTATTCAATCAGTGAAAAGAGAGTGTCTGGCGATAAAGTGGGCTTTAGAGTCCTTGCGGCAGGTAGAAAATTCAGGTTGGTGACAGATCATGCCCCGTTTCAGTGGATGCACCGAAATAAAGGCAATAATGCCAGAGTTACAAGATGGTTCCTGGCACTGCAAGATTTTAAATTTGTGGTAGAAAACAGGGCTGGGAAACAGCATGTAAATGCTGATGCCTTGTCAAGACACCACTGTCTGGTCGGTACAAGTGCCCAGTCCCCTGGCCTGGGGCAGAGGGGGGGGAGGTGTAAGCAACCAGCAGGAAAGATAGTGGATTTAAGGTATTTCCCTATATTATGCTGCAAACAGTAGGAAGTTCCAGGGAATGTCAGAGAGACAGATCCAGTAGGACAGCCCGGTCTTTCCAAAACAGCAGAATGGCAGCAAGAGAACTGCACTAGCGGGGCCACCAAGGAACCGGACCTTGGTGGGGAAAAGACAGCAGTAAAAGATAAGTAAACCATAGGTTACTTAAGTTTGTGTATTTTAGTATAGCTTCTGTGCAGCTTTATTGGGCTGCTTTTTCTGAACGGCTGTAGTGTGGGTGGAAGGCCGTTCACCCCTCCGGTCCAGGCTTTACCGGTATCCCTAGGCCTTTATAGCCTGTGGAGGAAGAGACCAGGTGGGAGAGTCAACCTGGTGCTGATTGGTGTCAGGAGTCATTTCTCCGGAAGGTGCTGAGCAGGAAGGAGCCTGCTACAGACCACTGAACCAGACCGAGGAGGTCTGCATTCAAGAGACTTCACTTGCCACACGGTGGAGTATAAAACTGTGTTCCATTTTGATGCTGGACTTATCTTATGTTGTTGTGCTGCATGTTAAATGGCTGATGTAAGCCTATGGCATAAGACTTTCTGTTTGTTTTGCTGTTTTGTTTGCTACTAAAATAAAACCCTATATTTTTGGTTGCAACCATCCCGTTTGTGCCTACCTCTACCGTTTGTGACCGCTAATACCCACAGTTGCAACATGTAAAAATAAACAGTCTAATCATAAAACAGGCGGGCTAATTTAAACAGAACAGCTTAGAAAAAAAAACAAAGCCCATTGGTTAAAAAATGTATGGAAAATACATATGGGCCAATCAGATGTAGAGCTATTACTATGCCATCTCTGTCTATGGGAGGGCTTTAACCAATCAGAAGTGGAGAAATACGCTCCATAGGAAATAATGAAGACACATGGAGAATGGTGATTGGTGTGTCTCACGGAGGGAAAAATGAAAGATCCTATGGGAGGAGGAGCTACTCCGTCCAATGTTATTCTATGGGGTTTACGTGCACTTTTAGAAAAAAAGATCAGTTACATTAAAGTCTATGGGGCCAGGCGCTCGAATGGTTATTGGTGCGCCGGAAGAGAGAAATAAAAATGGACCAATGAATGAAAGAGCTACTTTAGCCCATACTGTTCTATGGGTTTTTGTTAACCAATCAGATGGACAGCTGCTCTCACCAGTATAGTTAATGGAAAAAGGCGCAATAGTGATGATAGGTTATGAAAAAAGGCTCGTAAGCAAGTAATACTGGAAATACAATAGTACAGGAACCGAGACGGCACATTGAATAAAATCGCACAAAGGGGCGCATATACAGACTAACCTTGTATTATAATGAAATAAGGGAACGAAGAGATAACAATTTAAGGATGATCCATATATAAAAAAGATATGCTAGTATAACAGCGCACATATAATAAAGATAATATAGTACATAGAATAAGAATAATAAGAAAAATACATGGTTACCAGTTCCTGCACATTTCATTCAAGCTCAACATTGTGTAGCTCAGCTACTCTTTCAGATTGTAGAGCAGGTTAGACACCCCCGGAGGGGAGACGATCATGTAAAGGAACTGAAAGAGAGAGAATCATGGTGGATTCATCATCTGAATACTTTGGCTCCAAAGGGGTAAAACCATGAATGCGATTTTTTTTATTTCATTAGGATTATATTCTTATATATTGTTTCTTTGACACATTTGCTGATTATTTTTCATACACGTTAAAAATCAAGTGGGGTGAGATTGATCTATTTTTTCATATATGTTGTGGCAGAGCGACCATAGCTGGTCGCATGGTGCTGCCACTAGATGGTGTACGTCAGGAGACCTGGGAGAAACGTGCCACCAAGGGCCTGGTCTCGGTGGGGGAAGCCAGGTGTTGTCGGTCAGCAACATTAGGTATTAGGTATGGCTAATGTCCAGCCATTAGGGACTGGCCTTCCCGAAACAGCTGCAGATGGGTGGGTGGCTGTTCCCACGTTCCAGCTCCCCGTGTTCCAGCCCAGGTATTTGGTTGGTCTCTGGAGACCTATTAAAGGCCTCCTACTCCAGGGAGGGGGGGTCTGCTACCTGCAGTTGGAGCAGCTGTGGAGCAAGCAAGGAGGGCTATTCTTACCCCCAAGGCTTGAGGAAGCCTGAACCAGTGGCAACTGTTGGTATAAGTCGATATTTGTGGGGCTGGACGCCAGATCCAGACCACAATAGTGAGGGAAGCTATTTGTATAGTTAGTGGCCAGACGGCCTAGGGTTTTGTTTATGGTTTATTTGTTATCCTGTGCCAAATTAAAACAGGCTGAGTTATAAGGAAGAAGCCTTTGTCAGTGCCATCTGTTTAACCCAAGTGGCGATCCATGAGGGAAATACCCCCAGGACAGCCCAGGAGTGCGTCCGGACGTAAGTGAGGTGTCACAATGTGTATACTTGTGACTAATATGGATTAATATTATTGATTTTTTAAATATTTTGTTTATTTGTCCCTTGCTGTTGTGATTAACATCAATTAATATCGATGTATTGGTCTTTCTTTATATTCTGTCTGTATTTATACAATAGGATGTATATTTTAGCCAGTAAATGCAAAAAAAATTATTACGTATATCTTTAGAAATTCACGGAGTCAATGCTTTAGCTGTGATACTGGGAAGAGGCATTCCATACTTACCTATTAATATATGTTACATAAAACATCTAAGTGGATAATACCCCCATTCCACATTTATTAATAGATACATGTAAGATAAGATAGGTGTAGATGATAGATATATAGCGTTTTTTTCCCCGACACCTTCCGATATTCTTCGTATATAGCTATATTTGAATACTCAGAGCTTCTAGCCTTGTTGTAGTCTCTCGGCTCCTGCCGACTATAGGTGCATGCACAATGTAACATGTAAGGGCGGAAGAGTTTATGGGCCCTCTCTATGATGTCTTCCGGATTTTAGTGGATGCATGAGCAGTAGATATTTAAAGGGGTTGTATCATTTCATTAAATGGTCTTCAGAATAAGGGGACAGTGAAAACAAGCAACTCTGCAATTGGATGTCATTAGTAAAGCTGTCTTGTTTTCATAGTCTGCCTTATCTTCGTTTTCTGTAAACACTGTTCCCCAGTGCTGGTCGGATTCCTCCTTTGATTTCATTGGCTGACGGCTCTACTAATTTACATTCTGTTCGGCCCTCGGTCGTATTCACGGGAGCGCGCATTCCTGCTTCACTCCGAATAAGGGGCTGGCAACAATATCACTCTATACAGCCACCAGCTCCTAATTGACACTGCAGCTGCTTCTACAATCAGAAAACAGCAGAATTTTGCCTCGGTGCCTAGAAAGGAAACAGATCTGTGCTGCTCTGGATGAGTTTATAGAAGACTGGATTCAACTGTAACAAACCTCCAGCTGTGAGAGGAGAAGAGATCAGTGCTCTGAGTTCATAGAAGACTGTCAAGACTGAATCAACAAACAGAAACACAATGTAACCCGGCTCACCTGTTGCAGATCTTGTACCTGGCGCCCTCCGCTTAGTTTGCCTATACGATACAGCACGAATCCTTTTAGCCCTCAGCCCTGCTTGGCAATTTCATGAAAAAAAATTGCAAATGAATGGGCCTGATGGATCCAGCGTTCGTAGAAATTGACTTTATTGAATACTCACATCAATAATAAAAATACGGTTATTGCCGTTATTTTTTTTCTTTGCATTGTGAAGTATTCAATAAAGGGGAAGTATTCCGCGGGATCACCGCTGATTCATTGCATGTTTTTCATGAATTGTCAAGACTGAATGCAGGGTGAGAGAATCAAGCTTCAAAAAAAACAGCCAAACTGATGAGCGATACATCCCCTTTAAGGACACCGACTGCTCTTGTCAGTACGACTTGCATTTATCCAGCTTACTGAGCTTTGGCCGGTCTTCTAATCTAGATTTTCGCCATTGGGTAAGCTTTCCTTTGCTCCTTTGAATGGTACATGTTACATCTCTGTACCCCTTTTTTTCTGATAGTCTATTTATATATTCCATTTATAGGCACAACTTTGTTCCTATGTTGAACTGTGGTGTTTCCCATTACAATTAGAGGTAAAGTATTTTGGTTGTTCTGACATATATTCTCTACGCTGGTGTTGTGGAGGTGATATGTGCTCTTCAGTTAATACACATTCTATATTATATTGAAAACATAAGAGCAAGTTTGTATTCATCTGGCTTAATATGCACCTTTTATATCTAAGTTTACATTTTTATGATGATATATGTTATTTATTGAAGGGATATATTGTGAGATACATGTGTATATATAGAGGTACACAAACAACAGGATGTGGGCGGCACGCAGACAGGAAATATTTGCTTGTTTATAGGCGGGTGCTGGTCAATACCGCAAACACAATCACATAAGAGAAACGGATAGCACTCCAAGTTGTTTGATGCAAAAATTATCATATAGGAGAAAAAGGGGCCGCAGCCCAGTGGTAATGGAGTCGGAACCATTACCACTGGGCTGCGGCCCGTTTTTCTTCTCTCCTGCATCCACTCCTGTCGTGACTTTACGATAAAGGTCTTTGACCAAAACGCCAACATATAAGTCACTGTTCACTATTTTTCTGGAGCTTGTGGAAACACTTAAAATAATATATATAGATGTATTTAGTTGTCATGTCTGTGTTTATTGTTTTTTTCAGCGACAAGTTTGAAAAAGGTCTGAAGGAGACCGGAAAGGTTTACATATTACGGTCACTTGTCTTGTAATGTCAAAGCTACTTGTCTTATCGTAAATAATTTTTTATGAATGTTGGATAATAAAAATTAAGATTTATTCTGGCATTTTTTTGTGCGAGTATATATTTATCATGGAAATGCTACCAATGAGCAGCCAGATTGCATTTAGTGACACTTGAAGTGGAAAATTAGATTGTTAAAATAAGCATGTGGAGTAAGCATGCAAATTTTCTGTAAGGGTATGTTCACACGTCGTCTTGCATCTGTGTGAACATCCACTTTTCAGACGCATCTCTGGGACCGATCAAATATACACTGAATGTCATAAAGAGGCAACGGCGAGGAAGTTAATTAAAAAATGGAGAACTTTTATTGAGAAATTTTACACACAAAGTGAAATAAATAAACTATTAGACATCTTTCAATTCACCAGTTTTTTTCTAAGGGAAACTCAAAAGTGGTCTTTGGGCAGGTTACAGCCTACCATTGCCATAGTGTGAAGGGGGACACAATTTGACCCTCATTATTTGATCATACCTTCATGCTTACTTCATAGATAATAAGAAACAGAAAGAGAGAGTCCTGGCTTTGTTTTGTTTTTATACTCGTTTATGTATATGTTTTTCCTTTGTTTATGTGATGTCTAAGTAGTACATTGATATACTAATCCAAAAAGCCTAATTTTGCCGAGTATCATACCATTCTAGTCCCGGGAAAGAACTGGGAGATATTAACAATGATGCAACACCATCTGGCTCTGGTTCTCACTTTTACTATGCTATGGTTTTTGTTAATACATTGTTTATAACAATGGAAAATTATGGTACTTGTTATACATCAAAATGTTTCAATTGCTGATTGTTATGGGATTATCTACAGTGCCTAATAAAATATATTTAAAAAAAAAATCCTATATTTTGAACATAAAAAATGCTTTCTTCAACATAAAACATCTGCCTCATTTTCAACTAAAAATGGCTTCTCTCCTGTGTGACATTGTTTGTTTAAGATTTAATTTTAATTAAAGCACTGTCCACATTTTGAACATAAATTGGCTTTCTGTCCTGTGTGAGTCTTTTAATTGGTCAATAACATAGGATTTCCGAATAAAACATTTGTCACATTCTAAACATGTAAATGACTTCTCTTCTCCATGACATTGTTAATATTGAACAAGACTTGATTTATATCTAAAATATTTGCCACATTCTGAAAATGAAAATGGCTTCTTCACCGTGTAAATTTGTTGACTTTGAACAAGTATTGATTTCTTAGTAAAATATTTTCCACATTTTAAGCATGAAAATGGCTTCTCTACGTGTGCGTCTTTTGATGTCGAACGAGAATTGATTTCTGAGTAAAACGTTTGTCACATTCTGAACATGAAAATGGTTTTTCGCCTGTGTGAGTCTTTTGATGGACAATAAGATACGATTTCTGTGCAAAACATATACCACATTCTGAACATGGAAATGGCTTCTCCCCTGTGTGAACATATTGATGTTGAGCAAGTACTGAATTCTTAGTAAAACATTTTCCACATTCTGAACATGAAAATGGCTTCTCTCCTGTGTGACTTTGTTGATGCCGAACAAGAATGGATTTCTGAGTAAAGCATTTACCACATTCTGAACATAAAAAAGGCTTCTCTCCTGTGTGTATCTTTTGATGGGCAATAAGATTGTATTTCTGAGTAAAACATTTACCACATTCCGAACATGAAAATGGCTTCTCTCCTATATGACATAGTTGATGCTGAACAAGATTTGATTTAGATCTAAAATATTTGCCACATTCTGAACATGAAAATGGCTTCTCTCCTGTGTGTGTCTTTTGATGGGCAATAAGATTGTATTTCTGAGTAAAACATCTACCACATTCTGAACATGAAAATGGCTTCGCTCCTGCGTGACATTGTTGATGTAGAACAAGAATTGATTTCCGAGTAAAGCATTTGCCACATTCTGAACATAAAAAAGGCTTCTCTCCTTTATGACTTTGTTGATGTCGAAAAAGAACTGATTTCTGAGTAAAACATTTGTCACATTCTGAACATGAAAATGGCTTCTCTCCCATGTGAGTTCTTTGATGTTTAACAAGACTTGCTTTCTGAGTAAAACATTTGCCACATTCCGAACATGAAAACGGCTTCAACTTCATGTTTGATTGTTTGAACAAGATTGATTTCTGAGTAAAACATTTGCCACATTCTGAACATGAAAATGGCTTCAACCTTACATGAATTTGTTGATGTTGAACAAGATTAGATTTCTGAGTCAAACATTTGCCAGATTCTGAACATGAAAATGGCTTCTTCCCCATTTGAACTCTTTGAGGTTCAACACTCTTTCTGTGACTTTTATTTAGCTTATTGGTCTGTAATGAATCAGAAGATCGAACTTGCAGAAAAGAATTAGATGAAAAATCTTCAGTGTTAATGGTTGAGGGTATATCTGAGATAATAGCATGCTCTTCAAATATATCTTTTGTATAACCACCATCTGCTTTAAAATCTAACGATATCAAATGTTCTTCTGAGTTCCTGGTATAGTCATCTGTCAAAAATAAAACAGATTGTATTTAATTGATTAACAAAACCTTAAAAATTAGACGTTACATCATGTTTCTGTATAAATATGTCTATGCAAATTATTGACTATCACAGTGGTGACAAAACAAATCTAGTCTAAGAGGAGGGCTTTGAGCAAGAACTATTCATTTGCGATCTCCTCTTGCAGTTTCCTATTTCTGTGTTGAGGCCAGCATCTAAACAGGGTCATGTATATGACTGCCTCTCGCCACATGCTCAGTGGAGAATTATGAAAAGGCCTATGGGTATGCACACACAGCGTCTTGTGGCAAGTACCTGTGCGCACCACAAGATGCCGGTTTTTTTAGAAGTACGTGCTGGACAGTGCATACTTCTAAAACACTGCGGGGCCGGCCATCGTCCACTCCCAGTATCTCCAAAGTGTAAACACGGGGAACAAGTGACATGTCACTTCTTTCACTCAGCACTCAATACGCGTCATGGAAGACAGAGGTAATTCATAGCGCTCTATGAGAGCTATGAATTACCATAGTTATAGACTGCATTTTGGGGTGTTTTGCAGCGCAACTACACCCCTGAAATACGGTCTAAAAGATGCAGTGTGAACATACCCTATGAATCAGTGATATTAGGTGGTCATCTCACACTCTCTCACAGCTACATGTTCTCCAGAACAAAGCAGGGCTGAGGGCAGGAGCACAATGGTCATGTATATAGTAGTCATAGCTTTAACCCCTTAAGCCGCACGCCTGAAAAGTAGTTAATGACCTTTTTTTTGTGTGTGTAATATCTGCACAATTATTTTTTCTTAAATATTTAGTTTTATTTTATTATTTTTTGAAAAAAAATTTTTTACTCTTTTTATGTTTTTTACTTTTTTTTTTTAAATCCCATGAAGGGAGAACTGTGTTACATTTTTTTTTACAGTTAGTAATGTATTAGCATATTCATATATGCTAATACATTATAATCTGTGTCCATTTGACACAGGCAGTGATCAGGACAGCTCACAGTCTGTCCTGGTCACTGGCTACTCTAGGTCCCCAGGGCTGACTATGCAGCCGTTCCCCGGGCTCTGTCGGGTCACCGGGTATTCCGATCACCCGACAGAGCAGGGAAACCCTTTGATTGCGCTGCGGTGACGATCCGCCGCAATCAAAGGGTTAAATCACCGGGGAGCGGAGGTTTCCACCGCTGCCCGATGCTCGCAGGGGATGCTTTGGGATCAGGGCTGTGTAGTACAACCCTGATCCCAGCGCAGCTGCGGCGTCCGAAGCTGCAAACCCCGATGTCTGCAGCGACGCCAGAAGACGTCGCTGTAGACGAACGACCTGCACCAGCCGACGTCATAAGTCGGTGGGCGGTCGTTAAGGGGTTAATATCCAGGCTCTCCAGAGAGAAGGCAGGGTTGGTTTATTACAGTCCCTGCCCTACTGATCGCTGTATGCATGGTGATCAATGAGCACTGTGGGCAACATGTATGAATTCTGGCACTGATGGACCAGTTCTAAATCGCTTTAAGATAACCTGTTCTTCTGCAGGTCATACATACAGGCGCAGTGTAGAGCCAATACCACAAGTCTGGCTCAGTCACCACCTTTACCCTGGTCTGGCTGTTCTTCTGCAGGTCATACATACAGGGCAGTGTAGAGACAATACCACAAGTCTGGCTCAGGCACCCCCTTTACCCTGGTCTGGGTGTTCTTCTGCAGGTCATACATACAGGCTCAGTGTAGAGCCAATACCACAAGTCTGGCTCAGTCACCACCTTTACCCTGGTCTGGCTGTTCTTCTGCAGGTCATACATACAGGGCAGTGTAGAGCCAATACCACAAGTCTGGCTCAGTCACCACCTTTACCCTGGTCTGGCTGTTCTTCTGCAGGTCATACATACAGGTGCAGTGTAGAACCAATACCACAAGTCTGGCTCAGTCACCACCTTTACCCTAGTCTAGCTGTTCATCTGCAGGTCATACAAACAGGGCAGTGTAGAGCCAATACCACAAGTCTGGCTCAGGCACCACCTTTACCCTGGTCTGGCTGTTCTTCTGCAGGTCATACATACAGGCCAGTGTATAGCCAATACGGACAGTCTGGCTCAGGCACCACCTTTACCCTGGTCTGTTCTTCTGCAGGTCATACATTGAGGGCATTTTAGAGCCAATACGGTCAGTCTGGCTCAGGCACCACCTTTAACTTTGTCTGTTCTTCTGCAGGTCATACATACAGGGCAGTGTAGAGCCAATACGGACAGTCTGGCTCAGGCACCACCTTTAACTTGGTCTGTTCTTCTGCAGGTCATACATACAGGGCAGTGTAGAGCCAATACGGACAGTCTGGCTCAGGCACCACCTTTACCCTGGTCTGGCTGTTCTAACTGTTCGGCGCCAAAGTTGTGGCATCAAAGAATCATAAATGTGTCTATTCTATGAAAGTTGTGTGACATGCCCCCCGAACATCCCAAAACTTTGCCGTGCCAAAGTTTGGAGTACACCTGTTCATACATCAATAGAACTGGTCTGCTACAGCATACTGACGCCAGAATTCGGGTGCAGCCCCGTTCATACATGTTGCCCTATGTTTACAGCTTAGCAGGATCCTGATCCCCCAGCAGTCACATGATTGCTGGGACTGGGTTATTACAGGAGCTTCTGAGTCTTAGTGGACGTTCACACGAAGTATGTTTAGTGCGGATTTTGAAAGAGGAAACAAAGTGGACTACTATTTGTCGGGTACATAAACGCATCAAAGAAATTATATGTCAATACTTTGTAGGCGCGGAAAGTATACACCAACAAATATCAAGTAAAATCAGGGTCATCTGAATGACGACGTGGATTTTACATTGCAATAAATGTAAGACGCCATACTGTTGGTTTTCTGGATTTTTTCACCCACCCATGTTTATTGATTGGCACCCTGCAATCTTGATGCAGGGGTGACGATCAGAGTGAGAAATGGTGCTGGGCACCATTTCTCATTCATTTAGACAAAGTGGCATCTAAGGGGTTAAAAAGTAGCAAATGGAGCCAGCTCAATTCCCCGCTGTTACTGGCGGGTATCAGCTGCAATTATCAGCTGACCCCAGCCTTCTATATTGCGAGATTGCTGAGTAATACTGCAACTTAGACCCTTTGATGAGGGGTGAAAAAAATAAAATAAAAAAGGAAATGAAAACTGTTAACCTTTTTCATGGATACCATGAAAGCAGCATTTCTGGAAAGAAGTTTAATCTCTATGGTTGAGAGAAGTTTGACAGTAGGGGACATCAAAGGGGTTTTCTCATCATATGCTTTTACAGACTAGAGCTGTTTCTCTGTCTTACAGCTTCAATTCCAGGGGCGAGTCTCTCATCTAAGTAAACATGTCTCTCCTCCCGGTCGGCGTGTCTTCACTCCCTGAAGACATCATCATTCTGTGTGAGCAGTGGAAGGGACGGGATGTCATAGCTCTGCAGACCTCCTGCAATGGTCAGTTCTCATGAGCTGTCAGCTCCCTCCCAGGCTGCACAAGCGCCTTGTAACCAGAACAACTGCATTGCTGTAAAAAGTTATACAGTGGGGGGGAAAGTATTTTGCACTAATTGTGCAAGTTCTCCCACTTAAAAAGATGAGAGAAGCCTGTAATTGACATCATAGGTAGATCTCAACTATGAGAGACAAAATGAGAAAACAAATCCAAAAAATCATATTGACTGATTTGGAAAGAATTTAGAATTTAGTATTTGGACACCTACAAACAAGCAAGATTTCTGGCTCTCATAGACCTGTAACTTCTTCTTTAAGAGGCTCCTCTGCCGACCGGTCATTACCTGTATTAATGGCTCCTGTTTGAACTTGTTATCAGTATTAAAGACATCTGTCCACAACCTCAAACAGTCACACTCCAAACTCCACTACGGTGAAGTCCAAAGAGCTGTCGAAGGACACCAGAAACATAATTGTAGCCCTGCACCAAGGTGTGAAGACTGAATCTGCAAGGCAAGCAGCTTGGTGTGAACAAATCAACTGTTGGAGCAATAATTAGAAAATGGAAGACATAAAAGACCACTGATAATCTCCGTCGATCTGGGGCTCCACGCAAGATCTCACCCTGTGGGGTCGAAATGATCACAAGAACGGTGAGGAAAAATCACAGAACCACATGGGGGTGGGGCCTAGAGAGCTGGGAACAACGTAACAAAGTCTACCATCAGAAACACATTACGTCGCCAGGGACTCACATCCTGCAGTGCCAGACGTGTCCCCCTACTTAAGCCAGTACATGTCCGGGCCCATCTGAAGTTTGCTAGAGAGCATTTGGATGATCCAGAAGGGTATTGGGAGAATGTCATATGGTCAGATGAAACCAAAGTAGAACTGTTTGACAGAAACACAACTCGTCGTGTTCGAAGGAAAGAGAATGCTGAGTTGCATCCAAAGAACACCATACCTACTGTGAAGCACGGGGGTGGCAACATAATACTTTGGGGCTGTTTCCGACTGATCCGTGTACATGAAAGAATAAATGGGGCCATGTATCGTGAGATTCTGAGTGCAAACCTCCTTTCATCAGCAAGGGTATTGAAGATGAAACATGACAATGATCCCAAGCACACCGCCAGTGCAACGAAGGAGTTGCTTCGTAAGAAGCATTTCAAGGTCCTGGAGTGGCCTAGCCAGTCTCCAGATCTCAATCCCATAGAAAACTTTTGGAGGCAGTTGAAAGTCCATGTTGCCCAGCGACAGCAGCACAACAAAATTCTCTAGAGGAGATCTGCCTGGAGGAATGGGCCACCATACCAGCACCAGTGTGTGCCAACCTTGTGAAGACTTCCAGCAAACGTTTGACCTCTGTCATTGCCAACAAAGGATATAGAACAAAGTATTGAGATGAACTTTTGTTATTGACCAAATACTTATTTTCCATCATAATTTGCAAATAGATTCTTTCCAAATCAGACAATGTGATTTTCTGGATTTGTTTTCTCATTTTGTCTCTCATAGTTCAGGTCGACCTATGATGTCAATTACAGGCCTCTCATCTTTTAAGTGGGAGAACTTGCATAATTGGTGGCTGACTAAATACTTTTTTTCCCCCCCACTGTACAAAAAGCCTGAACTGATAAAACAAAAGTGAGAAATTCACTCTGTTACCCTTCTGTTATCAAGCAGGAGGTAGAGGGGGAGCAGACTGTATAAGGCTGTGTTATATGGGTGATGGGAGCAAACTGTATAAGGCTTTGTTATATGGGTGGGAAAGTGAATTTATCAGCTAGAGACTCAGTAATCCTTCACATAGGGCTGGGAGATTGGTATTTTAATGGGCAAAGGGCAGTGAGCATGTTTTAATTTATGTTTGTGTATCTTTTTTACACCTTAATATTTTTTTACGAGTTTACATAGGGGACTTGACTCCGCAATCTGTAGACCGCTGTTACAATACACAGCAGTACATGCCTATCCTTCTATGATATTGCGACTGTCACCAGCCTGATGACATCACAGACAGCCTGGAAGTCTTTGTTAGGTTTCTGGGTTGCCATGGGTCGGTTACACCATGCCTCCTCCCTCTGTTCTACCCTTAGCTGCTGCGTTCACTATTGACAACAGCATCTAAGGGGTTAACCGGCAGTGATATGAGCTCGCTCAATGTCCTGGATGTGCTGGTATGTCCGACTGCAGAAACTGACAGTCATTCAGGACTTACTAGTATGTTCATTTGTGTGAAAAGGTTAAAAGACTTGTATTTAGTCACGTCTATTACCTGAAGATGTGAGCAGCTGCTGATCCTCCATCTTTTCATCCTTGTACAGATACTTGTGTTCTTCTAAATACTCCCACTCCTCCATAGAGAAATAGACAGCGACGTCCTGACACCTTATAGGAACCTGACACACACAATGATACAGTCATCACCCAGACCCCTCCAGTGGTGTTACTGTATAATATCCCAGCATTCCCAGCAGCGTCACCTCTCCAGTCAGCAGCTCAGTCATCTTGTTGGTGAGTTCTAGGATCTTCTGTTCATTAATTTCCCCCTGTACCAGGTACTGAGTTGGGGGCCCTGTGATTGGCGCCAGGCAGGACTCACTAGATGTCTTCTTCACTACTGTGTAATCCTGTTTATGGAGAAATACAGTTATAAATATCACTACAAACATTTCCAGAGTCCATCACCTCTCCAGTCATATCATCTGTTATTACCATAGATAAGAATGATGTAATGTGACATCATCAGAATCTCTCCCCTCTCCAGTCATATCATCTGTTATTACCATAGATAAGAATGATGTAATGTGACATCATCAGAATCTCTCCCCTCTCCAGTCATATCATCTGTTATTACCATAGATAAGAATGATGTAATGTGACATCATCAGAATCTCTCCCCTCTCCAGTCATATCATCTGTTATTACCATAGATAAGAATGATGTAATGTGACATCATCAGAATCTCTTACCTCTCCAGTCATATCATCTGTTATTACCATAGATAAGAATGATGTAATGTGACATCATCAGAATCTCTTACCTCTTCAGTCTCATCATCTGTTATTCCCATAGATAAGAATGATGTAATGTGACATCATCAGAGCCCCCTCCCCTCTCCAGTCATATCATCTGTTATTACCATAGATAAGAATGATGTAATGTGACATCATCAGAGCCCCCTCCCCTCTCCAGTCATATCATCTGTTATTACCATAGATAAGAATGATGTAATGTGACATCATCAGAATCTCTCCCCTCTCCAGTCATATCATGTTATTACCATAGATAAGAATGATGTAATGTGACATCATCAGAGCCCCCTCCCCTCTCCAGTCATATCATCTGTTATTACCATAGAGAAGAATGATGTAATGTGACATCATCAGAGATTGCTCCCCTGTCCTGTCATATCATCTGTTATTACCATAGATAAGAATGATGTAATGTGACATCATCAGAATCTCTTACCTCTCCAGTCATATCATCTGTTATTACCATAGATAAGAATGATGTAATGTGACATCATCAGAGCCCTCTCCAGTCATATCACATCTGTTATTACCATAGATAAGAATGATGTAAGGTGACATCATCAGAGCCCCCCCCCCTCTCCAGTCATATCATCTGTTATACCATAGATAAGTATGATGTAATGTGACATCATCAGAATCTTTTACCTCTCCAGTAAGCTGGAAGATTATCTCTAGGGTGAGATTTAATATACTCTCCACCATCTTTTCTCTGTCTCTATTCATCCTTGGTGAGTCAATCAGGAAGATTATTTTATATAGAATATATCAATAGAGAGGATTTTATACTGCAGAGACCTAAATGGAAAGAAAATGAGACAATGTAAAAACCACACAAAAATACAAATCACTGGATGTAATAGGGGAAAGCATTTGTAGAGACATTATAATGTAGATGTTGTCTTCTCTCTCTTGGATGGATTGGAACACAAGTTCAATAGCTTGTATGGGAAGCTTTTCCATGTTTGAGGTTAAAGCAGTGTATGTTTAGAAAAGATCATTCAAATTAGATAAAAGGAGGGGTATGCTTTTGTATAAAAATATTTTTTTAAATTCATTCCCGACATAGATGATTAGATTTTAGATATTAGTGGATTGCAATACTAGATGATTAAATCCATAAAGACTTTTTTCAACAGGTATTATGACAAAAATCCATACAATATCTCTATTATTAGCAGGCACAAACTGGCAATCTACCCAACCAGACAGATTCCCAGTGGGCCGCGGGGTTCCAAGCTGCTGTGTCAGTGATTCTGCCGGTAGGTCCTGAGTTTGCGGCACATGTTTTCAACTGTCTGCGCATCTGTGGTATGTGCATATAATTGAAAACTATGGTGGGGTAAGAAGCAATATGCTCCTTGCCCCAACCACTATTGCTATAAATGTTGGGAGTAACATCCTGATGCAAGCAGCGTGATGATGTTATGCCCTTCATGTTCAGCAGGGGAACATGGAGGGTAAGTATTACTTTAATGATGGCCCTTAATACCTACCTACTAGGGGGAATCTTATGCCTAAACCCCTACTGGGTTGATCTACCTATATACCTTCTTAATGGGGGTCTGTATATACCTACCATGTGCCCTATATACCTACCTACCTACTGGGGGGACTTACCTACTGGTTATATAATTACATACTCAGGATCCTTTATACCTCCCTATTGTGGGATCCATATAACTACCTATTTAATGGGGGCCTATATACCTACCTACCATTGGGTTCATACTTACTTATCTACTTAATGGGGGGTCTATATGCCTGCTTACATATTGGGGGGCTTTAAACCTACCTTCCTACTGGGGAGACCTATATATCTACCTACTGGGGGACCTACATAACTACCTACTTAACTGAAGGTCTATGTACCTTTGTACTTACTGAATGAGTAGATAGATAGGCTAATATATACCTATTTACTCAGGGGGGCATATAATCCTTTCTATTTACCTACTGCAGGGCTTTATACCTACTTATCTACTTAACGGAGGACATATATGGCTGGCTACTGGGAGGGCTTTATACCTACCTACTGGAGGGCCAATATACATGCTTACCGACCAGATGGCCCTATATATTTGGCCATATAGTTATAAAAAAAAAGAAATCACAGAAAAGGAGGAAAATCCATAAATATAAAAAACAAAATGTTATTAATATGTACTAAAATATGAAAGATGCAGAAATAACTCACCCTAGTGTGCCCTAAACAAAAAACAAACCCTACCTAATAAGTGGAGCATAAGCCCTATCCTTACTATGTGGAGGGGGGGGGGAATAAATATATATATATATATGTGTTTATATATATATATATATATATATATGTGTGTATATATATATATGTGTATATATATATATATGTGTGTATATATATAACAGTTTCTCCAAGAACATCTTAAAAGGAGGCGTGGATTCATGTGTCCACGTGTTTAAAAATGGTTTTAACGCCTGCTGCTGAGATCATATATAATAATTTCCTGCTTCCCGGTTCGCATGGGGTCATATGGGTGTCTATATGGCCGAATATGGCCCATAAAGGGTTGTTCAGGACATAGTTAGTCAAATGCCTTCTTGTGAATGTCTTCACCCGGTCCCAAAAATCTTGGATCACCGGGCAACTCCACAAGCAGTGGAAAATATCAGCTTCTGGAACGCGACATCGGAAGCATCTGTTGCTTTGAAAAATACCCATATGGTAGCCCCTGACTGGGGTAATGTATGCACTGTGGTACAGCTGGAGAGACATCTCCCAGTATCTACTTGAGACTAAGAATTTACGGCTATTGGCCAACGCTGTGAGTAGTGTGTGGACCTCCAGACTAGGGTCGTCTCCCGCCCACTTCGCAAGTGCCATGGTTGAACTTGAGAAGTCCAATGGCGCATGTAAAGTTTTGTAGTAGTGGGCAGTCAGCCCCCTTTCAGTAGTTCTCTTGAGCAAGAGCCTACGTGTCAACGGATCCCATTCTCTCCGCGTGAAATGTGGAGTCAATGTTAGAACGTAGCTGCGAGCAGATAAATATGGGAAGAAGGAGACCCCTGCCTCCGGGAATTTAGTTCTTAGCTCCTCAAATTGTAAGACCCTATGCATTTTTGTGTCTACTAAGTCATAAACCGATAGGATTCCGCCTTTCTCCCACCTGTAGAAGTCCCTGTGTCGAAAATACGAGTGGATTAGCCTTAATCTGTTCCGGGATTTGATGCAGGGGCAGCTGTACAAAATTTGCTAGCGAGATCTGTCCTAAAAATGATTGCTCCGCCTTGGTGTCCGTGTATACTGAAGTATTTTGCAACCAATCTGTTGCCATACGAATCGGCGCGGCCACATTATATGCCCAATTGTTTGGAAAGTTAATACCCCCATTGTCCTTGGGCTGCTGCAAAATTATTAGCGGAATCCGAGTCCTTTTACCGCCCCAGATAAATCGACGAAAGAGCGCATTCATGCGTATCTCATCCTTACCTCTGACATAGAGTGGAAGGGAATGCAGGAGATACAGTAATTTGGGAAATTCTATCAGCTTGACAAGGTTTCCCCTACCCACATAGGACAGCGGTAGTTGCCTACACGCGTGTAGCCTCGTTTCCAGCAAGGTTATATAGGGTGTGATGTTGTCTTTATATAAACTGGCAGGGAGTCTTGATATTGATACTCCCAAATAGGGTATCTTGGCTGAGCACCAATTAAAAGGGTAAAGTGTGGTCCACGTAGGTTTTGGTGGTCCCTTAAGTATCATGGCATTCGTTTTATCCAAGTTAATGTAATATCCTGAAAGGGAACCCATCTCTGGCAGGTCCCGCAACACCCCCTGCAAGTTGTGTCGTGGGTTCTTCAAAATTATCATCACATCATCTGCGAAAGCCACTATATCCAAGATCGAAGAATCAACCAGATTCCCAGCAGTATCCGGACTGGGCTTTAGATAATATAACAACGGGTCAAGTGCAAGATCAAAGAGCAATGGAGATAGTGGACAACCCTGTCTAGTACCCCTAAACATATCTATGGGAGGGGTTAGTAATCCATTAATTAAAAGATTAGTGGATGAGCCTTCCTGGGTGTAGGAAATGAAATTTCTGAAGACCGGGCCGAAATTCCTTCTTAACAAGGTAGCGGACAGGAAGGGCCACGAAACCTTGTCAAATGCCTTTTCGGCATCTAGGCTTAAAAGCATCAAGATATCCGAAGAAGGCTCTGAGGCCCTCACCGTTGCCCCCACCACCGTCCTAATGTTTTTGACTGCTTGACGTCCCTGCACAAACCCCCTCTGTGCCAGATGCGCTATATCAGGGAGGAAAGTTTGGAGGCGAGTCGCCAAAATTTTGGTTAGAAGCTTGTAATCAACATTAAGTAACGCTATTGGGCGATAATTTTTAACCAAAGTGTGATCCTTACCCGGTTTTGGGAGCAGGATCGTGCAAGATTCCGAAAATAGCTCCATTGCTCTCTGATCTCGGTATATTGCATTATATAGGCCAGTCAATGTTGGCGTTATCTCAACCGCTAAGAGTTTATAGAACTCGCAACCATAACCATTCGGTCCGGGTGATTTATTGGGCGAGGATGCTATGGCCTTCCTCACCTCCTCTTCCGTGATTGGACTATCTAAAAAGGCCTGCTGTTCTGCGCTAAGACCCGGGAGAGTAACAGCATTCAGGAATGAATTTATCTGATCCATGTCAGTGGGTGGTGCTCTATAGAGATCCTCAAAGAAATCAACGAACACCCTAGAGATCTCTTCCGGCGTTGTACATTGCGCCTCAGAGGTCGGGTCTTTCAAGACTAGCACTGGTTTACGACTCTGTTGGGACCTAACCAGTTGCGCCAGCATCCGGCTATCTCGATTCGCCCCCCTAAAGTATCTATTCTGGTTAAGCTTAACTAGCCAATTACCCTGACTTTGTACAAAAGAGTCTAGGACCGCTTTGGCTTCCTTGTAGACCGTTTCTGCGGTGTCCGAGGAGGTGGTCGCCAATTCTTTTTGTGCTGACAGCAGTGTATTCTGCAATTTTTCAAATTTGGATTGGGCGTCTCTTTTCCTACCTGCAACATAGTTGATGATATGGCCCCTCATTACCGCCTTTGCAGCAGCCCAGTACAAGGGGACATTCCCTATTTGTGCCAAATTATCGTCCACGTAGTTAGTCCAGTTGACGTGCATGAAGGACTTAAAGTCCTCAGATTGCAGCAGGTAGCCCGGGAATCGCCAAAATCTGCTCTTGGCTTGTGGTGTTGGGCGCAGCAACGTGACTGGGGCGTGATCAGAAATGGCTATGGTATGGACCTTGGAGTCCAAAACCATCTCCCACAGCTTCAGGGAAATAAGAAAATAATCTATTCTCGTAAAACTTTTATGCACCGCGGAGTAGTACGTGAACTCTTTTGACCCCGCATTTAGGGTGCGCCAGGGATCACAAAGCATATTGTCCTCTGCCAAGCCCATTATGTCCCTAGCCGCTGGGGAGGGCGCCCTGTTTAATGCAGATCTATCCAGAGAAGGACATTGAGTTGCGTTAAAATCTCCTCCCAAGAGTAAGTTCGTATCTGCCCTAGACAATAGAAAAGAATTTAGCTTCACAAAAAAATTTGTGTTGGATAGATTAGGGACATATACATTTACAAGTGTGTATGAAGTACCCTGTAGCAATATTTTTAGCAAAATGTACCTACCATCTTCATCTTTCGCTTCTTCCTCTACTAGATAGTCCAGACCTTTTTGAAATAAAATGGCCACCCCTCTTGATTTAGAAGAATAGTTGGCCATGTGGCAGGACTCCAGCCAGGGACACCGCAGCCCTATCGTGTTATCTTTCCTCCAGTGGGTTTCTTGCAAGAAGATTATGTTAGGTTTGAAACGTTTAAGATGTACGCTCACCTTCTTCCTTTTAATAGGGGTATTGAGTCCCGCCACATTCCAAGTAATCAGCCTGATTGGTCCCTCCTCTGAGATGGCCACTCCACTAGCTCTATTCATCATGTTATATCACTCATCAGTTCCTGTAAGATATAATTCCTTTCAATTACCAATGCCCCCATTGTCCCAGCGAGCAACAGGGTACATCTTCCTATACATAGGCCATCTGAGATCAGGGAGCCATAGATCTCTGCCAATCCATCCCCACCCGTGGGGTCAGACACGGAGAACAGAGCACATACAATCATCAGGAATAATACTAACAATAACAACATTAACAATTGGGACACGAACTTGGTCCGCGGAACCTGATCAACATCAATTTGAATCGATATTTGCATCGCGACAACAAGTCAGTGGATCACTAGATCCAAAGTTTCCCTTTGTCTCCCTATGTGATCATGATCTTCTTGCTAACCCTCCTCAACATGAAAGTGACGCCTAGCTTGAGCGGGGTCTTCAAAAATCAACTGTCTCCCCTCCACTCATTGAACCATTTCTTTGCCAATCTCAACGTATGCTTTGGTTCGTTGTCCGGCTGAAACACTATGTTGTCCTTTTTATGCCCATAGTACTTGAGTGTACGAATAAACATCTTATAGTAAACATCTTTTTGTAAACTTGAGCCGACGCTTCTTATGATGATATTGAAGTTTAGGCTTCTTCACCTCTTTTCGGGTCACCATTCCAGACTTCTGTATTGCACATTACATGGTGCTTGCATGGACATCTGTGATCTCACTATTACAAGCTTAAGAGCCACCTCCATTGCCGTGTTTATCGTGCCAGAGCTGTTAGATCTTGTGGTAAATCAACCTTGTTGACTCTGAAATTTTGCCTGGACGTCCACCTCTTGGTTTTTGAATGGATGGATGGCCTTCATTTCATATTCTTCCCGCTGTCATGGCCTCACATGATGCAGATTGGCAATTTTCTTGGCCAAGAGACCACTGTCAATGAGCTGGATGATGCTGCCTCTCTCTTCTTGGCTGCTCCGCGATTTGAACCGGTGACCTTTCATTTGAAAACCAACCTAAAAACACACTGAACTTTAAAGCTATGTTCACACGGCGTAATTGCGGGGTGTACAGTACACCCCGCAATTACGGCGGGTGTTTGGGCGTCATGCTGATCGGTGCGTACTCCTGCGACGCGCGGTGGGGAGGGAGGGGGAGTTGGGGTGATG